>CAIGRP010113840.1:0-19241 GCA_903798385.1 Fraxinus cuspidata | reverse complement strand
TTAGTCTTCTTGAAATTCCTAAATGTCTTAATTCTTAAACTGCACGTTAATTAATCTTGAAATGTTTCAATAATCAAGCCAATTTATGTTATTTTTCTTTATTAAAAATTATTTGTTTTCCCTTAAAAACTAAATGTACTTTCAGAATAAAAAAAATGTTGGTAGTAAAATTGAAATTAAAATTTATATTAGTACCACGTGTAATTTACATATTTCACAAGGAAAATTTTTTGGGCTTTCAAAAAAATTGAGCCCCTTATATCTTGAAGCCCAAGACCACTTCATTTCAAAAAAATTAAGACTCCTTATACCTTGAGGCCCCCAAGACCACTTCATTTCAAAAAAATTGAGGCTCCTTATACCTTGCCTTGGGCCAGAACCGGGCCTGAGGTGACATGATGAGTGTTGATAAGATGTGATTTGATGAAAAAATTGATTGTATTAAAAACAGTCTAATGATGAAGTGTCATGTGACATTATGTCAATTATTATGTCAAGAATTATGTTACTATAACATGATTATAATGAAATATATGACCAATCAACATTTATCAAAGGGTGGTTATATTGTTACCATAATTTTTATTTGATAAATTATATTTAATTGCAGTTAAACTCCTCAATCTTTGCTAGCAATTATTGTCTCAACATTTTTTTCGTTTCTTATCTCCAATCTTCTAGTATTTATCATACTTGATGAATATTTATATCAAAATCTTTTGTTTTCATGATTTGAAATGATGCAAAAATAATTTTTTCCACTTTTTATTATTATTATTTTTAAAAAATATGATAGATAAATAAGTTATTTTACGTCATTTCAACAAATATTTGAACATAAAATTGTTAACAAATACAAAATTGGTTAATTAAAAAAAAAGGATAAGAATGCCATGAAAAATCGTTAGGAATATAAGTGCTATATTAAACATAGATTAATGACTGTAAGTGCAATTAAAATGTGGTACAATAAATAAAAATTGTGACGTAAATATAATTACTCTTATCAAATTTAAAATAGAGTTAGTTCAAACATCTTATCTTCATTTATAAAATCGAGAAATTCACGAATCAGGATTCTAATGCTTATAACTAAAAATGATTTTAAAATATTTCTCGTTTGCTGCCTTCTCCAACTCGAGGGTAATAATTTTTGAACTTAGAATCATTACAACTCCTTTCTTTAGTCACCCAAATCACTATATTGTTACCGGAAGAAGTCAAGGCCTGTGCTAAGTCAGTAAAACAAGGCATCTGACGTCAAATATAAGCTCCAACTCCCAATTTTTAATTTTTTTAATATCACATTTTATAAAATTTATAATTTTTATCAATGTTTCAATAACACATTTTATCATTTTTTTTTATCAAAATCTAAAAAATTATGATTTTTAACTAAGCCAAATAGAGGCTAAAAGTTCAAGTCATCGACCGAGGCAATAAGATTTATAAATCCATTCTAAATACAAAACTTAATATCGAAATGAGCACGTTCTTTTACTTTATAATTTTTATCATGGTGCATTGCTAAATAAATATATAGCATATGTTTGATGGAGATTAAAATCAAGTTTTTAGTAAATTTTAATAAACATTGATGAAATGTGTGGTTAAAAAGTTTTCGAGATCCATAAAATATATGGGTTAAACAAATTATTGAACTTCGACTTAAATTAAAATTCAACTTTTAACCTCTATCAAACGAGGGTATAGGCTTACAAATATAGTACCTATAACTAGGCAAGATATATTAGATTTTATTTTTATTTTTTTTCAGTTAAACTTTCCATATGGCCTATATTGGATAATGCAGCCCACATGAAAAAAAAAAAATCGATTACTTTGACAATTTTAGGATTATACTTTTAGATTTCTCCTTTAACTAAGATTTTGATTATGGTAATTTTTCAATTAATAATATCTTAGGTTAGGAATCTTATATGGTATTTTGAATTTTTTTTTAAAGGATACGATTCCATTGCTTTGTGCAAATAAGATCATTAGCGTCTTTTGCAAAGTGGTATTAAATGAATCTAAAATGAGAATTCTGAGTTATGTGTCCATATTCTAGGCGCTGCGCAGTTTTTGATACATGTAGCTTTCGAGTATCCATATATAAATAAATCAATAGAAGGTTATTTGTGATTGTCGTGTTTTTATATTTTTGTAGGTGCTACTCTACGTTAGTTGACAATAGAGATAGTGCACTCTTGTGAGTACGTCATCAAGGAGATGTTAGAATATGCTTGTGACTTCATGATACACACGAACAATAATTATTATTGGCTCATCATATAGGACTCCGAATCCACTTAAAATTCAACGACGATTTTTCTCCCAACTGAGGACAATGAAAAATCCCACGTAGAAATTATTATTTAACAAATTTGGATTTTAGTATTATATGATAGTAATATATTTTTTTCTTTGATTAATGTTTTAATCATGGTGGTTTTTCAATTAATATCTTAGGTTGGGATTTTTATATGGTTATTTATTTATTTATTTTTGTGGGGGGTGGGGGTGGGGGGGATTTAGACAATCTTCTTGATTTATCCATATAATCCTTGTTCCAGAAAAATTATGTATAAGCCAAAAATTATCAAACAAATGGAGAAAAATAACACAGGTTAATGGTGAAACACTCCCCAAACTATCAAGCACGCTCAAAATATTAATACCAAATTAGAACACAAAGAATTCAAAGTCTCACCCAAAGAAAATCCATTACTATCTTAACCTAGGATAAAAAAGAATAATGATATTTATAGTGAATACTATCGGTAGTCTTCCTATGTGACATACATGTATCGTTTTATTATTTGATGCATTAAATCATGTAGGAAAACTATCGATAATCTTTATTGTGAATAACATTACTTTTAAAAAAAGGGAATGATTTATTTATATGGACATAAAATGGAGGCTATTTTAATTTAATGCGAGGCTTTTATTAAAAACTAAATCCTAGATTTGAAAGTATTATCATTTAATTTTCCTTTTAAATTATAAAATGCGGAAAATATTAAATTTTTCTTCGACATAATAAATATTTTTATACTTAACGTAAATAATTAAATTGAACGTTAACTTCATTTTTAAAATGAATTCAATATTTAAATGTGTTATATTGAGTCCACCGTAAAACAAGCAGTCATATCTTGCCTTCATTATTTTAAAAAATGGAGAAGGATAACGTGAAATGAATTGATGCCAAGTAAGCAAACTTCATGATGCATGCTTATAATATGCATATGAATTACTTTAAAACAAATAGTTTTCTTAATATGTATCCCATTTTCTTAAAAAACTTAATATTAACAATGTGAGCTCATTTAGTGTATCGTCAAACCAATCAGAATGCAGTAGGTCGTTATTATTTGAAACCCAATTCATTGTACCAATAGTATCGTAAAGAGGTTAACATTAAACATTCAATATTGAATATTAGTAGGTTATGTCGATTCCCCACTCCCCATTTCCTACTCACACTTTTTATGGCATAGACATATAACTCTTAATATAATCATTAGGAATACATATTGTTTTCAAAATATTTCTTGATTCGTTGACATTTGAATTTTTTTTATTTATTGAAATTTCATTTATTCTTATAGATGCATTGACATACATGAACATGTCATAACAAGTATTAATGACATAAAACATAATAATTAAATATCATGTTCACGTAATAAAAAAGTTGGGTAACACATTTATACATTTAACAAAGTAATGCATGCACGAAGACGAGAATGTTTACTTACCTAAAATCCTTAGCAATTTACTTTTTAAATAGCAAATAAAGATGTTCCTTTGTCGTCTACGAAGTCAATGTGCCAAATCCTAGATCATTACCACTTAGTAAGAAACTTCAACAAATACATATATTTTTTTTCATAAAACCATATAGACATATCCTTAATATATATCAAGCCATTCAATTTTTTTACAAGGACTTTTAAATACTTCAATGTTTCTATATATTTCTAATAAATAATGAATAAGAAAATTATTATTTTTAAAACAACCATTGGAGACACTTTCGAGAAGAAACTTATATCCATATGCTACCTAAATATCATTAATATTTGGATTAATTGATACTTAAACTAGCATCTTAACTTAAATTAAGATTTCAAGTTTATATTGTATTTTCATGATATTAGACCATTACTCACGAGACGTTCAATTAATTCTGAAATTAGTTGACAACCTATTTTCTTGCTTTGGAAGGACCAAAATTCAAAAAAAAAAAGAAAAAAAAGGAAAAAGATGCCTCATGTTTATCAAATCTTGAAGTAAAACAAATAAAACAATTAAATGAAATCACACATTGAACGCACAAAAGTTATAGTTAATAAATATAAAACTCTCATTTATATAATTATTTGTTCATCTATGATGGCATACTCACGCTTAAATTTATTGATAAAATTCATTCAAGAAACCAAAAACTGCACACAGGATTTAATTCATTTATGAACATGTAGTGATATCTATTATTGAACAAAATGCATGTGTCCATCTATATCATAATATATAATGTCAATTACAAAATTATTTTAAAATAAATTAAATATTCTAGTACCTTAATGAGAGGCTTGAGACGACGATCAAGAATTCCAAGAAAGTGGGTAGAAAGAATTTATTTATTTATTTATTTTTGATGTGTTGAAATGTTCTTTCGATTACAAGGAATAAAGAAATCATTCTTTAGTAAAGGAAGGTGCAAGGTTTCTTTCTGACGTGAGGGCCTATATCTAAGGGTAATATTGTGCTAATTAACCAATTAGCAAATTTATTTGATTCAAAATCGTGCTAATTAACTAATTAGCAAATCATTAAGTTGACTCATTGGTTGGTTCCATTCCCTACTCTCCAAATATAAATCCAATTAAAATAGATATAATGTATTTAAATTAAAAAAAATAAGATATAAATGTTGTTAAGGTCAAGCCAATGTTCAAGTTATCTAGTGGCCAATTATAACATTATAAGCTTATTAATAAATATCATATTATGCATTATAGGTTTTATTGAATTGTAAGCATATTATAATTAACTTTAATTGGCACGTTGATCTTGATCTTGAGCGCACAATGTATATTTCACAGCAAAACATGATTAGCCACGACAACGATAAATTAACATTGAATATATCATCATGCAACATCATACATATGAGCAAATTCATGACGAGGAACGTGGCGTTACAATTATATTTACCATTCAAGTCTTTTTAAAGGTGAAATTTAATGATATAAGAAATTGAGTATTTTTAATAATTACTATTCTCGTCTTATTTTGATGCCTAGATTTATGACACTCATCGGTGCATCAACGTAAACAAGAAGGTTGTTTGTGATTTTCATGTTATCATACTTCCGTACGCTCTACTCCACATCACTATCACAATAAGGTGTGCCGTTACTTCCTTCCCATGGCAAATCATCCACTATACATTCACACACATCAAAGTGGAGGTCGACGATAATCAACTCCACATTCCGTGCCCTACCACCTTGCCCCCACCAAATTTCAATTCTACCATACGTCGTCACAATAGGCACTTATGTTCTATCGTGGACAGACTATTATAGACGTGGGTGATTAGTATAAGTCATACATTTATCTCTCAGGTATTTTACAAGGAATTGTTTGGGGTTTTGAGATGAATTTCAATTAATTTTCTGTATGAGGAAAGATCTCTGAGATTGGAGAAAATTGATGAGAAAAAAGAGAAAATGAGAAGAAACAAGATGATTTAAGTTGATAATGAAGAATTGAAAGCATTAAACGCTTGAAAACTGAAGATGAAAATGGCAAGAACAATCATTGAGATAGTCCTCTTTTTTTTTTTATTATATATTTTTTTAACTAAATGCGAAGCAATGTATGTGCGGCTTAAGATAATTTACTTAAAGAACTAAAATATACAATGACGCGGTCGTTTTACGAGACCTGTCATGACAAAGCCCTTCAGCTCATATAAATTCGAGGCTCAAACTTATGCGTCGCCAAATGTGGCATGTCGTCGGTCACTTTACTTCTGAGTATAACACTTCAGTAACAAAATAATTTGATGTTAAGCTTCATCTTTTGCTTCAGCATAATGCTTTGGAGTGTAGCTGGAGTTATGTTATATACAGCTAACTTTTTAAGCTCGGACTCTGCTTTGGCATAATGGCTCGAAATGCAGAAGAAGCTATGCTATATACTGTTGAGTTTAAACACCAAAACTATTATTTTATTGAGAGAGAATTTTAAACAATATGACACTTGGATATTATTTAAAATAATATTGACAACAATCCCCTAAAGTGTGGTCGAGTTGGTGGAACAGGTGAACGCGAAAACCAAATGTTATTAGTTCGAATCCCCTATCAATACTTATTCGATCAAATCCGTCGCACTGGAATTGTCAGTGCGGTTTATCCTCTCTTGTGATTTGCGGGCTATTATACATAAAGTGAGATTACCTAGTGCGCACTCACAATGGTCGGGTCTCCGTCCCTTTGAAGTGGTCGGGACTCTGGCGGGTAGCTTCCGGGGGTTCCTACGTCAAAAAAAGAAAAGAAAATAATAATAATATTTACAACACACTCCTTACTTTTCTCTCACGCTAACATATACATCATCTATATTTCTCCACTATTACTTTCTCTCTCGTGACCACTCATAATATATGCTTCTATCTATTCACTCACACTCTATCTCTCACACTTCTCACTTCACACTCATTCACTTACATACACACAGGGGTGGACCTGCACCTGGCCAGCCCCTGCGGCCGCCCGTGCTGGATCTGCCGGGAGCTTCAGGTTGCAGTGACGCTGACGCCGTCCGCCGGGAAGAAATGAAGAAGGCAGCTAGGTATTTTTTTTTTGGGTTTCAGTGTTTGGGCCTATTTTTAAAACAATAAGGCACAATGATAAATCAAATTATCCAAATCCCCAATTCCAAAATTTCACCCAAACGGTAGAGGAGGGAGACGACCGGGGCGATTGGCTGCGCTGGCTGCTGCTATGCGTTGTCACTGTGAGTTGGTCGTTCGACGAGTCGCCAACTACGCCTAGCCTTTCCGGCATCTTGGTCAGTCCACTGGCTTTCGCTGTTGTTCAGCCTATGCTGTGTGCCTGTCTCTCTGCCGACTGTCGCGGCGTCGCCACTCACCTGTTGTCGTGAGTTCTCTTTTTTAGTTTTAGTTTTTGTTCCTTCATTGTGTAGACTATGTAGTTAATTTCTTTGATTTATTATTTATATTTTATAAATTATGTTTATCGGTTTATGGAATTAGAATATGAACGTGTTTGTGAATTGTGAGCCTGTAACTGTAGTGTTTAATGTGAGGCTTTGAATTTTGTGAATTTGAAACTTGGGAATTTTGAGAATTCGAGAATTTATCTAAGAATATTGAGGATTTTGTTGCTGAATGTTAAGGTTTATGATTTATGGAAATTGGGAATTTGAGAATATTTAATATACGTAGACCGTGAATCTGATTTGCGTTAATGACAGTGACAAATTGGATAATTTGTGATTTTGGATTTATGAGAAATGAGATTTTATGNATTTATGGAAATTGGGAATTTGAGAATATTTAATATACGTAGACCGTGAATCTGATTTGCGTTAATGACAGTGACAAATTGGATAATTTGTGATTTTGGATTTATGAGAAATGAGATTTTATGTTATATTATTGTTTGAGACTATGAGTTGTGACTTATGACTTATAATTTTGATTTGTGAATGTGATTTGGGAATTTAGGTTTTTAGGAATTAGGGATAAGTGAAAAAAATCAATGGAGAAAATGTTGGACTCAATTAAACCATGTGTAGACTGTTGGATATTGTTACAGCACCTGTTCAATAAGAAAATCATGTTAAATGTTCGTCCCAAACCAAATACCAAACACAAATTGCATCAAATATTATAATGAGGAATACAAATAGCAGCTGAGTAGATTTATTAACCAGTAACCACAGCAGCTAGTATTGTGCTGAATAAAGACACATCTCCAATGTATTTACTGCCAACGAAAAAGGCTTTTACATGTCCAACACATAGGAAAATGATATTTATTTATAAGCACGAGGAGGATGAAATTGTAATACAAACTATTATATTTGGTCGTCCTGGTTGAGATGACTGCATTTGTAATACTTATATTCCCCGTATAAATACTGGGAATGTAAGCCAGGTATAATGCATTTCCAAAGTGCAAATAAACATTCTTCTTCAGCTATAGTAGCAACCGTACGCAACAAGCTTCTGTAATTTGATACACCCACTGCTTCCCCTAAAGTTGCTCTCTTTTGTAGTTGAAGCCTAACTTAGCAGTATCTAAAGGCTATAAAAAACTGCACATAATCAACAGGTGAAGAGTTGCTTTTAGATATTCAAAGTTATAATTTCATTGAAAGAACGAGGAATCAAAACAATTAGCTTTTAGGAAAATTAGTCGTGCAGGGTTTAACATGAAATGCAGGGTTGTATTGCATATTTTTTTTAGTATTTTGGGTTGTATTGAATTACGTTTTCATATATATATATAATTCTTACGTTTTAGTGCGTTTACATATATATTGAGTAATTTTTAATATTATTTAATTAAATATTAATAAACGATCTCGCTCTTATGATCGCTGATTGTCCACGTTGACCGGTCAACGTTCGCCTGGGCTGAGCTTCAATGCTGGGTCCGCCACTACATACACACAAAATAAACATATATATATACACCCATGCAAAGTTGGTGGTTTAAGCTTTTAGCATGGCGGTGGAAATGGTCTTTGTTAATTCTAGATTATTCTTGCAATTGGTGGTGGAAATAATATAGCAGCTTGTCTAGGACCTTGTCCACCTTGGCGCCAATTATGGATGATACTAGAAGCAACAACCAAATTAAAATACCAGATGAAGTAGCCACAAAATTCTGGAAATTTCCTTAAAGTCGGTGATGATCTTTGTATACAACCAACTTTTTTAAGCTTCAGATTCCGCTTCGGCGAAATGCCTTAGAATGAATAAGAAACCAACTTTTTAAGATTCAAATTCAACTTCAGCAAGATGCCTTGAAATAAATAGAGGCTAACCTATTATGCGTCAAACTTTGCTCAATATGATACTTCGAAGATAAAAGATAAGTAATTGTCCAATGGATGACATAAAGTAGTTTTGAGATTTTAGTATTAGAAGCAAAGAAATGTTTGGAATCCTTCAATTCACATAAGCATGAAATTTGGATTTTGGGTACTATTGTTACATTCATGAATTACTACCGTCCACTTAGATGCCATGTTGCCACAGAAAGGAGATCGATCATCAAAGCTTGTACCATTAATCAAGCATTGGAGATTCTTGAAAAAGTCTACAAACAAGCGAATGAAGTGAAAAACATCCATCTTCAATCTTTGAAAGGATCACGTGAGGCTCTTTCAGTGAAGGAACTTGAATCAATTTTATATTATTCCGCGAGTGTTGGTGGTGGCTAGTGATATTAAGAGATATGGAAAAGAACTAAGTGATTGAAAGAGTTTTTCAATCTTTACATGAAAAATTCAACTTTGTTATGTGGCAATCCAAGAATCGAAGGATCGAGAAGAAATTGCCATTAATGAAATCGTAGGCACTTTACAAGCTCACAAGAAAAGATTGTTGAAGAAAAGCAATAGCCAGTGTAGCAAGTCTTACAAAAAAGTCTTTTTTTTTTTTTTATAAGATAAGGAAGAGAAGAACAATAGAAGTGTAACAGGTCGAGGATATGGAAAAGATCGAGGAAAATGAGATAATTTTTTTCTAAATTCATCGAATAGCAAAGGAAACTATCGAGGCCATGACTCAAGAGGACGAGGAAGAAGGTTTTTTAAAAGAGGATGATAAAGAAGAAATTAATGATGGGGAGGAGAAGTGGCAAATCTCAAATAGAATGTTACAATCGTCACAAATTTGGCCATGATGTTTGAAATCTCGGAAAATTTGCACAAGAGAAGCATGTTTCCAAGTAACAAGGCCACTTCATAGTTGCATGCACGTATTTGTGGATCAATTAAACCAACATCACTTGGTATAAGTAATATATTGATGATTTTTCTTGCAAAACATGGGTATATTTTCTTAGATTCTAATGCATTTGAGGCTTTTAAGAATTTCAAGGCGATGGTTGAAAATCGAGGTGACTACAAGATCAAATATTTATGCTCGGATCGTGGTAGTGAATATGTTGGCAACATATTTATGAAGTTTAATGAAGAACATGGCATCATCATTCTTTCACATGTTCTTATGTAACCTTGCAAAATAGCATAGGGGAGAGCAAAAATAAGACCATTGTGTAAATGGTTCGAAACATGTTGAAGAAGAACATGCAAAAGGAATTGTAGGTTGAAGTTGCTCATTGTGCTGTGTATTTGCTCAAATTTTTATCCAACTAAAATTGCACAAAATATGACTCCACAAGAAACTCGGAGTGTATTGCATCTATGGATTTTTGTAAGCATTGCTTATTCTCATGTTCCGAAAGAATGTAGGAGCAAATTGCATAAAAATAAAAGTAAATAGTATAACTTCACTAGTTATGCTTAAAGATCGAAAGGCTACAAACTCTACAACCCAATGTATGAGAAAGTAATCACCGATTGAGATGTTGATTTAACGAAAACAGTATATGGGAAGTACAAGCTCAACAAGGTCAAAATCCCTTTTGATGATAATGAGCAAGTTAGAGCCATTCCACCTCAACCAACATTACCATTGACTCCACAAGTTGTAATGTGTTTTTATGAATGATATGACTTTTACATGGTCTTCGATAAAACAACCTATCTTTATGCTTTTAAGTTGTGAAGCAAAGTATGTTGTTGTTGCATCCTGCGTTCGACAAGCAATTTGGCTCTAGAAATTTATTAAAGGAAGTTCATTTGCTACAAAGTGATCCGACTCATATTTTCGTTGATAACAAGTCAGAATTTTCGTTGGCTAAAACTCATGTTTTTCATGATTTAAGCAAATACGTCGACATGAAGTATCATTTTGTTAGGAACTATGTTGACAAAAGTTGAGTGGTCTATTGGAAGATTATCCACTCTCTTAAAAGTTGTTTTTTCCATCTCCAAATATACAACATATAGAACACGAAACTGGAGAGATTAAATAAATGAAGGCTAGATTAAATCAATAAGTGTTGATAATATTCAACTAATTTTAAATCAAATCCAAATGGCAAACACATTTACACAAGTCAAAACGAGATATTTATCTTCCTTCACCTTAATAGTAGAAGCCAGTTTTCGCAGGGGCAAGCCAATTATCTACAGTTTTATTGAGGGGAGTCAACTTTATAACTATCTTTGCCCCTGTTTGGACAGCATTATTCCAAGATTGAAAATAATAAATTGTATCGTTGGAGTTCTAATTTTCCAGAAAGTGTGAGATGCAAGTCAACAAAAGGGTCAAGTGGGGCCCTACAACGGTACAAATTTTTCTACAAATGGAGGAATAATGCCGTCCAAACAGGGGCTTTATATAGGTTTCATCCATCATGTGGACCTCGGATAAAAACTACGATCAATATTGGCACAAATTGCAAATACTCTAACGAAAGAAAGAGCCTCTAAAGAAATTCAACAATTCAATAAGAATGCTTAGATAGTTATATTACTAATGTAACCAAGAATATGCTTCATTTTTTCAGATGATCGATGAATGTTTCGAAATTCTTAAAAGAAGATCCAGACTCACTAACACTCCTTTGAGCCATTTCCTTTAGTTTCAGAGCATTGGCTTTCACACCGCGATCAGAAAACAACATTTCTATTTTAGTATAATTTCATGCCTTGATCTGAGGCCATTCTCATCACGATTCAGTCTCAAACCAATCTTCCACATAACACAAATGTAGTTCTCATTATGAAATTGATCTGCAAAGTAAGGCCAACACAAGAAAGGAACGCCTAAGCTTAAGCCTTCCATGGTTGAGTTCCATCCACAATGGCTCAAAAAACACCAGACAGAAGAATGAGCCAATACTTTTTCTTGAGGTGCCCATTCTACAATTTTTGCGCGTTCTGCCACTCTTTCCCTGAAGCCATTTGGGTACTCAGCTTGGGATCCATTCACAAAATTTGATCTAACGACCCACAGAAAGGGCCGACCTGAAAGTTCAAGAGCTAGCGCTAGCTCATTTAGTTGATCTTGAGATAAAACAGCAATGCTGCCGAAAGAAACATAAATCACCGAACCATCTGGTTTTTCATCTAACCAGCTTAAACAAGCTGTGTCCTCCACCCAAAAGCTCCCGCCACTGGCACAAGATTTCGAGTTGTCACTCCTAAGCAATGGTCCAATCGATAAGAAGTTGGGAATCAAATTACAAGCTGATGATTCAAGTTCATAAAAAGTATTGCAGAGTATCCAAGAAGCATGATGTACTGATTGTCCGGCAGTCAGAATACATTCAAACAATATCTTTTGATCCTTTAGGTCACTCGGGATTCTCCATAACAGTTAATTTCTTCTCCACGGAGGTACATCATGTGACACCTTGATCAATTCCTTTTCCATCATAAATCCTGCAAGGAGAGCAAATTGTTATATGTATCCCAATCTCCAACACCCTGACCGCCAAAAGGAAACGAAAACTAAAAGAAGAAGAATAAAAGGATCAAAACGAACAAACAAACAAAACTTGCAATTTAATTTTACCATTTATATCGAGATTTCCTTCTTCAATAAGCTTTGGAATATGAAGTTTGACGGCCATGCCTGCGGCTGCAAAAGGTTGAAAGGCTACTGGTTCAGCTCCCATCTTTTTGGGAATGTCTAGAATCCACCCAAATGTAGTATCAATTATGACATGGCTAATCTTTTCATCCTTGTTTTCACAATTAATCTCAAATCTGTCAAATTTCTAGACATCGTTCTTCGAATACTTTCTATTAGCTTAAAACCATCATTTCTATCATCATCAGGAGGCAGTCCATCTGGAATCGACATTAGTTCTATGTGGCTTTGCCTCATATCCTCCTCAGACATTGCAGCTAGCACTTTTGCATGTATGTACTCTGTGTTAACGAATGTAAACTTAATCCCACGATTCGCAATTTGGGTCGACAGCTTCATGAGTGGCCGGACATGTCCTTGAGCAGGACATGGCACAGCCAATACATGTGCTCTCTTACCCTTAACTTCCATTTTTCGGTTGTTAACTAATCTCCTTGAGGTATTAATGACTTCGCATGTATTCGTGAATGAACAGATTCGAGAGATTAATAAAAGAAATGACCATAGATTAGGACTGGTACTATTTTATGTGCTTGAAACTTTTCAATGATGTAATCATCTATGAAACACTGTGTCTATAAACAAGTAGCAGATGTGAAAATTTTCTAGTACGACAGATGAAGCTATTGTTTTGTTCTCTTGGCGTTCTTGTTTGGCATTTAGGCTCGATGAGGCTGATGAATCTAGTTTCTGTCGCCATACAAGCAAAGTATAACAAATGTTGATTATGTTAATTAGCTCATTACCAAGTGTTATGTTGCTATCTATTGAGCCTGTGTGTCTGTTTATGTTTGTATATATGTATACATTTGCATTATTTGTGTCAATTTCTGAATTATTTCATTCATTTGGACGACGCAATCTTTCATCTTTCCTTTCCGGCATTTGCTACATTTGCAATTAGTACATAAATTACATTCTCTTGTTGCCCGTGTGTTTACGCTTAGTCATAAATGAATCAAATTTGCAGATGTTCGAAAATAAGTAGGATTTCATTCAAGTTGCAGTATAAAAAAAAAAAAAAAAAAATTAAATTTATACCGTCTGTTATTTCACCTATCCCAAAAGCAAAAAAAAAAAAAAAAAACCCCGATTAGACTGCTTAGCCTTTTTCAAATAAGAAAGGTGGATGCGATCTTATGTGTATGATCAATCATGTGGTGTTGTATCGCTTATTTTGTTTCAATTTTCGTGCAATGGGTTTCATTTGTCTAATGATCTAAAATTTCGTCCATACACAAATTTCAGACTTGAAAACTTTATAATATTTACATCAAGCTATTGTTTCTTTTCTTGGCGTTAGGCACGGCTTTTACATCATTTGTATTTAGATTCAATGAGGCAAAATCATGCCTGCACTGAGAATCTAATTTCTGTTGTCATAGAACCTCTAATATATCTGATTAGTGTCTCTGTGTCTGTGAATATATTTGCATTACTTGTGTCGTTTTCTTTAGTATTTTCTTCACATGGGTGATGCAATCTTTTGGATTTACTTTCTACCATTGCTATGTTCATGTCACGTCCAATGTTATATTCCTGTAGAAAAAACTGGATTAGTCCGTATTAAAGAAGATAGAACAACGAAGGCCTTGTCAGGCAATGGGGAGCTTAGGCCAGGTCTAACACAAGTTCGCTACTGGACGATGTCATGGAGTTGTTTTTATGCATCTCACTAGTAGACTTGGTGGTTGGCTCGACGTGTTTTCCCTTGAGTTGGTGGTCAGCTCATAAGTCTAAAAAAGAAGGGTACCAACTACCAATTCCTTAATTAACTTAAGGTAGGACCATCTTTTTCCATGTGCATGCTTCATAAATAGCTACACCTTCCACGTTTTTTTCTAAGGAGTGAAATAACCAAGTGGAAGGATTTTCGTGCTGAAGCGATTCATTTACATAGGAATCTAACTGAAAGAGTAGGGTACCATACTAACCAAGTTAGCATTGAAAGTATAAGATTTACACCATATAAGATCAAACTCATAGTAATAGTTTCGTAGGAATAAGTTCTTATGTCTTCATATAAAATAAATGGGGATATCTGACAAAGTAAAATCAAGTGGGGAATGAAACGCACAAATGGTAAGTAGCAACAAATGAGAGAAATCCATTCAAATAGAGTCTATCCTCAATAGTATAGATGAATATCCATATGAAACATCCACCCTGCCTCCCCCAATATGACCAATATCTACAACTACTTCGGAATGGAAACCAAAACTATCATAAAATCTAAAAGGAAAAGTTGAACAGATACCGAAATATTCTAAATGAGTGTTTGCATTCTCGAGGGTACATAGATCGGTGAAAGCTTATGATGATTAGAGCATAAATCCACCATCCAAGTTACTTTTTTGGGCTTGCCCGAGGTCCTAAGCCCATGTAGTTTGTCACCAATCCCATAATGCCGAACCTGGTTCCAGAAATATAACAATGGCAAGCATTACAAAGCATGCACAAGGAGAACAGATGAAAAAATAAAGTAAGCTTCAATCTTTCCTGCAGGGTCAATAATCAGACATATACGTACCCTTCGACTCAAAAGGACATAAGATCAAATACCTTACTGAACCTACAGCAAGCTTTTGGATTTACATTTATTTTTTGGGTAATTGCTTAAACCCCTCACCGATTGAGATAAGATGATGTCAAAATAATAAGTTATGTCACCTTGCACAAGCATCCAATATACATCTAACATAGGTACGGGTAATGAGATTGCAAGTGCTTTACCAAGTGTATCATCTAAATACCAAATACAGTCATGAACTAGCATGAACAGGTATATTCATCTCTTTCCGTTTATGAAAAGTATCAAACTTCAATTTTCCAAAGGCAACAACAGATTCTCTAATTTCATCCAACAAATCAACCCCCAGAAAAAAAAAATACAGACACAACAATAAGAAAAATATATATAAAAAAAAAAAAAGGAAAGAAAGTAAAAGTTACACATCGACGGTCTCTGGCCATTGATCTCCTGCCACCAAAAATTTGCCACTTCTCGTTGGGGGATGGCAATGAGTAAGGGGCTAGGGATTGCACAAGCTCTACACTCGTTCGTTCTCTAATAGTTTTGTGTTTAACCCAAAAATACTCTTCATATGTTTTGAGCAAAGGAAAAACAAGCCAAAAAGCTGAGGTTGGCAAAAGATTAGTTCAAAAAGCATAGAGTAAGGAGCTGACTCCTCATGAACCCTGATGTTTATGTTGTGAGGCAGACTAAGTCAACGCACAAGCCTAACAAAGGGCACTTAAAGCATAAGCTTTGAGGGCTCCTAATGAATGCCTTGCAATTGGCGTTCTACAATTCATGACCCTGGACCATTTTTGAAAACACGAGGTAAAATTTTATGCATTTCTTGTTGGGAAATTCGATGTTAACTATTGCCTAAAACCTAATCTTGGTAGTTTGCAGCCATTGGGTCCAGCACCGTATGTTCACAGGACTTCACACAAGCACAGAAAGATAGGCATTACAGAGAATAAAAAACAACACATATATTTATCAGATGCTCCTACCTCTGCAAAAGGTAAGAGCTACATGTTTACTGGTGGTGGAGAGGATGAAACATTACAATAAAAATTTGTTAGGTGACAATATTAAAGTATCAAACTTTACGAAATTCCAAATCTTGTTGCACTTACTCAGCTAGTTGAGGAACAAATATTATTTCTTAGAATGTATGGTTGAAAATGAAGTTTGACCAATTTTTAAATGGTAAATAAATTTTCCAAATGGTGGCTTAGCCTCTGTGAATTAATGAGCTATGAATACAGTACATTAGCTATGTAGAAAATGTCTAGAAGAATTTACATAAATTAACAATATTGGGATCTCGTGTATATTTGAGATAGAGAGGATGCATTCATGGAAGCTTCAAGTGATGATCAAGAGTCTAAACCTGCTAGTAAGAAATCGATGGAAGTACGAGAAGAGAGCTCTACACCCATCTGTAAGACAATCAGGAAAATGTACATAAGATCTAACTCAAGGCTCATAGATCTAGTAATAGGTATAAAGCTCATCTTATTGCCACGGGTTCTGTCAAAATGAGGGAATTGATTATGGTGCAGCCTCAATGCCAGTAGTTAGGTTTGCCTTGATTCACCACATTCTAACAATTGTTGAAGATATTGGAGGTTTAACATTTCATTTCCTAAAAACGATATGGAATAAGAGATATATATGTGCGTGTGAGTGTGAGTGGAGTGTGGACTAAGCACAAGTTTTTTGTTGACAGACAGGTGTAGAGTATGCAAGCACAAACAGACAATATATGTTCATAAACAGGAATACTTATAATGGTATCTCAGATTTCCTTGGATCTTTGATCCATGTTTTTGTGGTTCTAGTACTTTACGTTGATGACATATTTGCTAAAAACAATAGGAAGTTTATTGCCAGTAACAAGCAGTTAGTTTTAAGCAAAATCATTTCCTGGTTTGCCTCAAGAAACTTATAGTAGTAATAAAACTGCCTGAAAGATACTCCACACAAGAATAAGCCCATGTAGTCCTGTTGAAAAGACATTTATCTGGAGGCTGGAAAGTCGTAGAGAGACAGAATATCGAGGGTTCGAATCCCTCTCTCTCCATTTTGTTTTGCTCATTGAATAGATTTGTTTCTATTGGTTTGGCTTGGATTGGTATCTTAAAGAAAGGGGAATGGCTCGGCTATCCCACTTGGAAGGGATATAACTAAGCGGTAGAGTGTCACTTTTACTTTTTTCCTTGATTACCTTTCAAAAAAAAAAGTGTTACTTCGACGTGGTGAAAGTCATCAATTCGAGCCCGATTATCCCTAAACCCAGTGTGGGTTCTTCTATTTGGATTTGCTCCACTTACAAGATCTTAATTTCAGCTTTGTCAAGCCTGATGCACGCATGATGCAGTATAAGCGTTTATTTGTGTAGTATTCCCAAAAATAAAGAAGAAAAATCCACTTCTCCAAATGGAAAAAAGGCTCTAAAATTTTCAACTGTTGAAATGTAAAAGTTTAAACTATTTCTTGAAAAGTTGGAACTTACATCATGGCCATAGAGATTTGCTTGAGGTCATTCTCAACATTCCTCATGTTAGTCAAGCGATTGTGCACAGAATATAATAGCGAGCCACGAGCACAGCTTGTACTGAATAAATCAACAATCAACCAATTAATTATACTTCAAAAACTAGATCTGTCATCATAATGCATTTACTAGCTCGTGAACTTCATGCTTCTGAGAACAATTTAAACCTAAACAATCATTACTATCATCTACGCAGGTTTCTGGAATATGAATATCCACTTTTATATAAGCTAATCAACCGATTAAAAGTTTAGAATAGATCGGAAATTAAGAGAGCAAGCGAACCCGGAACATGGCGCCAAAAACACCGAATACGACAGCGATGAATCCGGAGTAATCTACGGGGAGGTCTTGCGGGGCTACGACCGACGGCTTGTACGGACGCGCCGCCGATGGTTGCCTTGGATCGTTCGACTGCGACGCCATCTCTGTCTCTTCCAAGAGCTAACTGTAAATTGCACAGTTAGCCCCAAAATATAATTCAAGTTGAGGAAAATAGTAGACGAGATCTCAACATTGTTTTTGTCAAATAATGGCCAGGGGCTTAAGTTACGCAGAACGTACATGTCAAAATGTCCAATAATTTAAAAGGGCGCGATTGAATTTAAATGTAGCATCTCGTTACATGTAAATCAAAATTAACATAAAGGTTTACATAATATCACATAACAATCTATCATTTATCAGTTTAAAATACATTTAAATAGTCAATTTTTTCATCCAATCATTTCCCTCCAAATCGTATTCGACCCTGCTTTTGGACGCTGCCTTTTGTACCAGCATAATTCTTCAAGTGTAACTGCCTCTTTGCACCCTAATTTGCTGAGACTGTCACCAACTGGGTTAGGTGATAATAATGTACTGGAATACTCCTTGGCGTCCAGAGGTGACGATTTTGCATCCGCTGCCGCGACTCAACCCAAGTGGCTCCAAACAATCCTCAAAAAGGGTTGCTCTTGAACTACTCTAAATACACCAAATCCTTGGCCGAATTTTCATGAACTCCTATCTGAAATTCTTTTCACATATTTTTAAAAAAACTCTGCTCTCTAGGGTTTAAAATTTTACGAGAAAAATTTGTTCTTGACGAATACTTTAGATCCTGGTTTTCAAAAGAGCTGTAGAAAACAATGCTTCTTCATTTTGCAACACAATTATCAAACTTTGTCTCAAAAAGATTCACATTACTATTGAAGGAGGTGCTTCCATATATCGTGCTGGCTGGCTTTTTGCACGATGTGTTTATTCACTAGAGTTCTTAATGGTGATTGCATGTTTACGGATGATGCAAGAATTTCGGTTTTTGTTATATTTTTTAAATCAAAGTGTATTTTAATCAGAAGAGTTTACTAAAGAATGGTTTAACAATATGTTTGTGCAAC
>CAIGRP010113836.1:3673-14279 GCA_903798385.1 Fraxinus cuspidata | reverse complement strand
GCCGGGAATTGAAGCAACTTGTAAATTCATGATTGTCTACTTTGGTTTGGTATTATGACTTTGAAACAATTTGTAGATTTAATATGGTGACTTCGAATCTTGAGGTAAAAGCTAGATTCTCTAATCAAATATTTTTGTATGCTTGTGTATTTGTTGTTGTTTAGGCTATTGTTTTGTTTGAGGACAAACACATGTTTAAATTTGGAGGTATTTGATAAGTGTATTTTATACACTTAGTCGTGACCTAAAATATTGGTAATTGGTAGCTCTTTTGGCAAAATATATCATAAACTGCTGTACTTTATATTAAATAAGTAAAACTCAATGATTGAAGGAGGAATTTGAATAAACAAAGGGAAAAAAGGCAAAGTCCAAAGTTTGAGGATAAATTGAAAATATTTAATAGTTGATTTGGACAACAAGACGATACTTTGAAATTGCTAGAAGACAATTGGATAGAATTAGAACAAAAAAATGAATGAAATACGATCAAAATATTAACAAAATCAATTTCTAATCGCACAAGTTATATTCCAGATTTTTGCCAAAATTGAAACCCATTTTTGGTACAGTAAACATCTGAATTTGAAAAATTCAATTTCTAGAAAAGTTGTAGAACGTTAAGCTAGACTCAATCGGATATCCGAAGAGAAAATTATGATCAAAATATTGATGACTGTGCAAAGACCAAAAAAAAAATCCGCTTGTGAGGGTAACTTTTCTTATCGATAGGAGCACTTTTGGAAACCAATTTGGGCATGATCTTCAATCAATTATGACTCATACAAATACCTAACAGTAGAATACATATTAGAAACATCTCATATACATATGATACTTCAATATTCATAAATTATTATCATTAAAGGAGGAAAAGTTATAGTTTTCTTGAGAGAATTGAAGGGGATTTCAATGAATTCAACCAAGTGAAGATTCAAACTTGATTTTGGGGCAAAGAAGAGAAGGTGCAAGTGGATATTCATCAAGAAACCATTAAAAAGCTTCAATATTTTAAGATTCATCTTCATCTTCTCAATTTATCAAAAATTTGGATTATGTCTTTTCACTTGACTATGATTTCTTGTAATTTTAAAATGTTGCACTAGTTTTATATATTGCTAGTATGACTCGTAAATCTTTCAAACCCGACTAATTTTACTCTAAAACATGCACCATTACACCATTTTTAAGTAGGAGGACAGAATCTGAAAATTCAATTCAACAATAATTAAACTTCATGCATAGTCAATCCAACACTTTTAAATTATAGTCGACATGTAATGTATATAAAAACTAGACAATTAAGCATCCTAAAAGTGTCATTTAAGTGTTCATAAGAGATTTACATAATTGGAAATTTACTAGAAAGTTAAAGAGCATTTCAAATCGTCAAGCACTTGCAGCTATGCCAAACCATTGCCATGCCTTGAATTAACCTATAAATTTACTAGGGATGAGTGCCATAAGTAATACTCAATAGGAAACACTTAAGTAAATGATAAAAAAATATGTTTTCTAGAAATTCAAACTTTGATTATTTGTGTCACCATCAATTGCAAAGTGAACCGATGATCAGGCAGTCCGCTTAGCCTTAGATTTTGATAACCTCTTTCAAGTAACAAAAATAGCATCTTCATCTCTTATTTGAACTACCAAATGGTGCTTTCATCCTTTCATGAGCAGCACAATAACAAGTTGCATGCAAATCGATAACCAATAATTTTTACTTCACTTACAAAAGTGTCAAAAACACCCTACCTTAAATACTTATAGTTTGAACACCCCTTTGTGTCCAATTTGAAATAAAATGTCCAGTACTCTAAGCCTCTCCTTTGAAAATTTTCAGTTTCAGAGTGCCTTTGGTCTATGGAAAAATAAAATGGCAAAATAAATTTATGTATAGGCATAAAAGTTTGGGGGGGAAAATACGGTAGGAGGTTATGGTGTTAAATTGCAAATGGGTGGTAGTTGGCAATTAAAAATAGTGGGATTAAATTTGAGGTTATTTGGTACAATATAATTGGTATATTTAATTTTTAAAATTTAAGCACTCAACATAGACAACAATAAATAATATGTGTGTCGGCACAAATAACACAATCAAATCAAAATAAAAATATGTCGTTTAAAAGAAATTTGATACCTTACAGTTTTTTTTTAAAGAAGTGCTCGAAACATTATTATCGTACCAAAACTTTAATTTGTACTCTTAGGAAGTGTCGTAGCGACGAAATAATATAATCTAAATTATTTTTCGATTTATAAACGAAATTTCATTTTAAAACGAAACACAAGATTTTTATTTTTTTCTCGGTCACTACACAATAGGTGTCTAGCACTTGTAATGCATTTATCATGGTTGCATCTTTCATTGAGAGATAGAAGGGTCACATGAGGGAATAGATTTGATCTCTATCGAGAGAGGCTTTCAAATAAATTAGGAACATTGACTAACATAAATGATTTCAAATTGTCACTTTAATTGTTACATTAAAATTGGAATAATAAGAAGGATTCGACATCTTAACAATGAATCTCACATATTTGAAAAATATATTTACTTAATTTTGATTAGTTTAATTAAGAATTTAGGTATTAGTATCGAAAAAATTAGAAAAATTATTTACTATTCGATTAAAGTTGCGATGAATTATAACTCGTTCAAACACATGGTCCTTGTGGGTTTGATAATTTATTCATCATTATATTACTTGACCACGATTCCTTACACTTACGGGTTTTCAAAGGATCACGGTTTGGCATCGTTGCCAAGAACTATTGGTTTTTTTTTTATATAGATTTTAGTTTTATTATGAATTTTACTGTTTTTTTAGTTTAGTTTATTAGATTAAAAAAACTTTAGAGTGTGTTCTGCTTTTTTTTTTTCAGGACCTTGTATTCGAAATTCGAGAACCAATGATCTTACTCAATTCGACTCAAAGATTAAACGAGCATTCAACCTTTGAAGAACGCAACAGTTAGAAACACACCAAAAATAGAAAGAGAAAGACATTGTTGAGGAAAATCCGAATCAGATAGCCATTGGGGCTAATCTAGAAGCAGCACAATCGAATGTAGCTACAGCTAATGAAAATGAAAGGCTCACGGGTGAATATATGGTTCCAGCTATTGTGGAAAGCCAATCTAGCATAGTGTATTCAGCGTTTGATCAGGCAAACATCCACTTGAGGACTAATGTTATCAACATGTTTCAAAACGTGCTATAATTCTTTGGGGGGGCTACGGAGAATCCCAACGCTCATATATCAAGATTTCTGGACATGTATGTAACAAATGGGTATCTAGGGGTGTCTAGTGAAGCAATCAAACTGAGACTCTTCCCACACACATTGAGAGGCTCGGCAAGGGAATGGTTAAATACTTTCCTACCTCAAAGCATCACTTCTTGGAACAGTTTGAGTCAGAAATTCCTTAATAAATATTTCCTGCCATAAAGGATTGCAAAGCTGAGGGACAAGATTACCACAAGCCAACAATTGGAATCTGAATGTTATTCAGAAGCTTGAGAAAGATACAAGAGTTTGCTCTATCAATGTACACACCATGGATTGTAGAAATGGATTTAGGTACAATTCTTCTACATTGGTCTAAATCCGAGAAGAATGACTAACGTAGACTCTGTATGCGATGGTTTATCACAAAAAGAACCGCAAATCAGGTCAACCAAGTCATAGAGGATTTGACATTCACCAGTACACTTTGGCCTACTACAGACGAGTGAAAAGAAAGTTGTAAGAGTATTCAAATTTGATTCTTTAGTAGCAATATCAGCTCAAATGGCATCATTCTCACAAAAGGTGGACACATGAGTGCAACTCAAACAATTGGACCAAAATACAAGCATTGTTGAGAGAATCATGATAGTGTTGACTGCAAATTATGCCTTCTCGGTAGAGGATATAAATTATGCTCCAAATTTTCGAAGGCAACAACACAATCAAAATCCTAACACTTACAACCAAGGTTGGAGGAATCACCCAGCTTTCCAATGGAGCAACAATTAGGAAACTTAGATTGCACCACAATAGAATGCACCGCTAGGTTTTTAGTAAACTGAAAATAAATATTCATTAAAAAATCTTGTTACTAAATTGGCAGAGATATCTACCCAACACATGAAAAGAACAGATAAAACCTTGCAAGTTCACAGAGCTACCATCAAGAACTTGAAAAATCAGATGGGACAAATAGCAAAAGCACTTTCAAAGATATTATCAGGATCATTGCCCAATGAAATTGAGACAAATCCCAAATAGCAGGTAATGACTGTGAAGGTTGTGGATGAAAAAAGATTGAGTCAATAACTATCCATAGTGGAGTTCAACTCCTAGAGACTAATGCAAAGAGACCAATTGCTATACAAGAAAAAGGCATATACCACGATTGAGGATCAATTGGAGGTATCTGAGCAGAACAAAGAAGCGGAGACATAAATACCATTAGAAGATCCAAAGGGTTAAAGAAACCGCTCCTATTAAAAAATTTGTGCTAATACCCTTTTAAGCAACAAGCCGAACTTTGATTGACATGGAAAATGGTGAGCTGACTATGAGGGTGGAAGACGCACGTGAGATCTTTAAATTAGATAATCCACCCAAGAAACGATTACACCTGAAGGAGGCCAAATACATTGTTGAAGAAGTTCAACAAGGCTTGAATGAGACAAATATAAACATTTAGGGAGCCTTTCTCGAGAGGAGAATCGAGAGTTCAAGGTTTGGAGGGAAAATAGCGGATGTAAAACTGGAAATTGTAAGGAGTGTAAGGCTGCAAGGCTCTAGTTTGATTTGAATCATCATGATCAATCTCTCCATATAGTGTAGCTAAAGACTATAAATTAAGCGTTTGTTGAGATTTAATGTTGATTTATAGAACTTGATATTATATGCACACAAGAATTGAGCTTTACATCATGATGCAATAAGTTAATTCATATGCTAGATATGTTGATAAATTGAATATAGATGCTATACCAAAAACTATCCTAAATTAATGATCATTAGACCAAATTTAGCATAGCTTGGCGTAATTTTACTGTTGTGGGAAGATACGGATTTGAATGAGGATTCCTTGTATAAAAATGTTATGTGTGGATTGTCTTAGATTAATGGGATAAAATCGGGTGAAAGTCTTTGGTTGGAATCAGTTTGCTTAAACAAGTGTTTGATAAAGGACGTTACACTAATAGATGCATAAATTTTTGAAATTTGAAACTTTTCTTTCAATCCTTTTTTACTTAGGTTATTAAGCCATTCGGGTGATTGAAATCCGGTGCCTAGAATCATCTGATTTGTGAGTCATCGACCTAAAGTCTATTATATGGGTCATCTAGAAAGCAAAATGAGAGAATGTAAAAAAAAAATAGAAAATTTGAAAAAAACAGGTGCATGAAACAGAAAATATACCAACTGTCATGGTTAAATCTAAAGCATTTACTTGAAAAGATAGACTTTTGATAAATGATTATTAGACTAATCTAGTTCTAGAGGTTAAAGCAATCAAAGAATTGAAGAATCCTTGTTTATTGATGTGTTGACTTATAATTAGTAGAGTTCACCTGAACTTGAGAGTGCGAGGTTAGTAATGAAAAATTCAACGTTAGATTGTACACTGGAAAAAGAGCAAAAACAATAAATTGGTGATGTGTGAATCATACGAGAGGTGAAAAGATTTACTTGACCATAGATGGTTGGGAATTGAAAAAACTTGTAAATTCATGATTTTCTAATTAGTTCTTCACACACACACACATACCAGTTTTGTATTGGAAGAATGGATATTGGTTTTGTATTGTGACTTTGAAATAGTTTGTAGATTTAATATGGTGACCTCAAATCTTGAGGTAAAAGCTAGATTTTGCAAGCTTGTGTGATTGTTGTTATTTAGGTTATAGTTTTGTTTGATGACAAACAAATATTTAAGTTTGGAGGTATCCTAAAATATCGATATTTCGTAGTTCTTTTGACGAAATATATCCTAAATTGTTGTATTTATGTTATATAGATAAAATTTAATGGTTGAACGAGGAATTGGAGGAAACACGGAAAGTCCAAAGTTTGAGGACCAAATTGCAAATATTAAATAGTTGATTCGGACCATAAGACGATACTTTGAAGATTTTTAGGACACAATTAGATGGAAATAGAACTCAAAAAATAATTGAATATGATCAAAATATTATCAAAATCAATTTACAATCGCACAAGTAATATTCCAGATTTTTTACCCAAGATTGAGACCCATTTGTGGCTTAGTAAACGTCTGAATTGAAAACATTCAACTTCTAGAGAAATTGTAGAACATTGAGTTAGCTTTTCAACACATTTTGAATTGACTCAATCGGATATTTGAAGAGAAAGTTATGACCAAAATACTGATGAATGTGTATGACAAAAAATATGTACACGAAGGCAACTTTCTTTATTCGATTGGAACCCTTTTGGAAACCAATTTGGACGTAATTTTCAACCTATTTTTAACTCCTACAAGTACTTTTAGATAGTACTAGGAGCATTGTCCATTGATAGTGAGATAAATCCCAAACAACAGGTAATGGTAGAGAGGTTGTGGAGGAATAGGAGATTGAGGTAATAACTACCTACAGTAGAGTTCAACTGCTGGAAATTAATGTAAAGAGACCAATTTCTACAAAAGAAAAGATACGTACCAAGGTTGAGGAGCAATTGGAGGAATTTGAAAAGAACAAGAAGTAGAGACAGAAAGAGCATTAGAGGATCCAAATGTTAAATAAACTGCTCTTACCAAAGAATTTGTACCACCAAGAAAAAGCTCGATGATCAATTCGAAAAATTCCTAGATATGATGAAAAAGCTTCGCATCAACATCCCATTCATTGATGCAATCCAACATATCGTGATGTACACAAAGTTCTTGAAGGATAAATTATTTAAGAAAAGAAAGTTTCCAAATTGGGAAGAAGTGGCATTCACCAAGGAGAGCAGTGCAAGACTGCAAAATAAATTGCCACCAAACTCAAGGACCAGGGAGTTTCACTTTACTTATTTCACTAGGCAAAACACTTCATTGTCTACTTTCAAGAAAATAGGAGTTGGAGAAGTCAAATGATCGAATGTGACGCTGCAACCGGTAGATAGGAGCATCAGATACCCATGGGGCAAGGATGAAGATGTGC
The DNA here is from genome assembly GCA_903798385.1 of Fraxinus cuspidata. NCBI lineage: Eukaryota > Viridiplantae > Streptophyta > Magnoliopsida > Lamiales > Oleaceae > Fraxinus > Fraxinus cuspidata. The sequence continues at coordinate 7,105 of CAIGRP010113836.1, read as the reverse complement.
TCATCAAGATTAGGAAGCTGATATTCCACTCAGACTTCCTTGTTATGAATGTCGAAGACGACCACGATATGCCAATTATTTTAGGTTAGCTATTTTAGCAACAAGTTGAACTTTGATTGACATGAAGAATGGTGAGTCGATTGTGAGGCGGGAGGATACGCATGAGATCTTTAAATTATATCATCCAGCCAATCAACCATTAGTCTCGGAGAAGGCCAAATATGTTGCTGAAGAAGTTCAACAAGGGTCGAAAGAGACAAAACCTTAATGTATAGGGAGCTGCTTCAAAGGAAAATAGAGAGCTCAAGGTTTGGAGGCAAAAATATGATGCAATGCTGGAAATTGCAAGGAGTACAAGGACTCAAGATACCTATTTGAACCACCATCATCAGCCCCTCTATACAGTCTAGCTAAAGATAATAAATTAAGCGCTTATTGTGAGGCAATCCAGTTCTATAACCTTGTTATTTATTTTGCTTTACGTATTGCATTGCATGTAATATTATTCTTGATTTATAGGTTGTATTAATTATAGGCACGTTTCAACTCAGTTTGGGGGTCATCTTCATCATTGACACTTAACCTACTTAAACGAAAACATTAATTAAGTCAAAATGAATTTTCTTTTTATTCTTTTTCCCCTCTTGATAGGTATGTAGATAATGACATTGGAAAGAGTTTAACAAAGTACAAGTTACGTTAAATTGACAAATAGCTCCCACACATTCAATTGCAAAGTATAAGTGTTTGTGTGTTTGTATTATTGCTTCAGAATATAATAGAAAAACACAAAAATGATTTCAATATATATATATATATATATATATATATATAAAGTTGCACCAATTTCCCTGCTTAAGTCCCGATCACTTATTTGAGAAAACTAATTTTTTTTATGAAGGATTATTAGCCTACCCTAGTCCTGGGGCTCGAAACAATAAAATAATTGGAGAATCTTTGTTTATTGATGTGTTGACTTACAATTAGTAGAGTCCACCTGAATCAGAGATGGTGAGGATAGTAATGAAAAATTCAACCTATTGCACACTAGGAAAAGACAAAAAAGAATAAGTTTGGTAGTGTGTAAATCAGAGAGAGGTGAAAGGATATATTTGACCACACATGGTCGAGAATTAAAACAACTTATAAATTCATGATTTTCTATTTAGTTCTTCACACACGTTAGTTTTGCACTAGAAGATGGGATATTGGTTTGGTATTGTGTCTTTGAAACTATTTGTAAATTTAATATGGTGACTTCAAATCTTGAGGTAAAAGCTAGATTGTCTAATCAAATATTTTTATATGCTTTAGTGTTTGTTTTTATATAAGTTATAGTTTTGTTTGATGACAAAAAAATGTTTAAGTTTGGAATATTTGATAAATGTAGTTAATACACTTATTCGGGGCCTAAAATATCGATATTTTGTAGTTCTTTCGAAAAAATATATCTTAAATTGTTGTATTTATGTTATATAGATATAACTTAAAGGTTAAACGAGGAATTGAAGAAAAGAAGGGAAATTGGTAAAAACGGGCGAAATCCAAAGTTTGAGGACCAAATTGTAAATATTCAATAGTTGGTTTGAATCATGAGACGACACTTTGAAGTTTGCTAGAAGACAATTAGATTGAATTAGAGTTCAAAGAGGAATGGAATATAATCAAAATCAATTTTCAATCGCACAAGTTATATTCTAGATTTTTTGCCGAAGATTGATTCCCATTTTTGACATAGTAAACGTCCAAATTGGAAATATTCTATTTTTATCCTTTGAGTTATGTTTTTAACATACTTTGAGTTATCTTAATCAAATATCTGGAGAGAAAGTTATGACCAAAATACTAACTCAAGTGCAGATATAAAAGATCTACGGGAGAAGGTAACTTTTCTTATTCGATTGGAACTCTTTTGGAAATCAATTTAGATGTGATTTTCAACCAATTTCGACTTCTACAAATACCTAATAGCAGAATAATATTAGACGCCTATATATATACTATACTCCAATGTTCACCGATTATTATCATCAAATGAGGAAAATTCATAATCTTTGTGAGAGAATTGAAGAGGACTTGCAAGAATTCAACCAAGTGAAGATTCAAACTTGATTTTTGGGCTAAAAAGAGAAGACGCAATTCGAGATTCATCAAGAAACCATTGAAGAGATTCAAGATTTCAAAATTCATCTTCATCTTCTCAATTTATCAAAAATTCGGGTTATACCTTTCCACTTAAACACGATTTCTTGTAATTTCGATATGTTAGGCTAGTTTTATAAATTGTTAGGATGAGATGAACCTTTTTTATGATATTTTTTATTTTTAATTTATTATTTTGATTTTAATTTGGTTTGATTTGTGGAAGTTTATTATAGTTTTTATCTTTTCTTTTTTAATTACTTGATCACCAATGAAATTGTTAGTAATTTTATTATTATCGAGAGATACAATATGATTTATGCACAACATAATAAACATTGTAAGGTTCGATAGATGATAAAGATATACCCTATGCTTTATATGGTTTCAATATGTATTATATCATTTATTAATGCATTTTTCATGTTTGCATCGTTCGAGTGATAGAAGTGTCACATGAGTGGAATATATTTGATCGCTATCAAGATAGCCTTTCAATTAAATTAGAAACAGTGACCAACACGAATAATTTCTAATTATCACTTTAATTATTACTCTAAAAATGAAATAATAAGGGGAAATCGACATCTCAGTAATGCATCTCACTTATTTGAAAAGCATATTTACTTAATTTCATTAGTTTAATTGATAATTAAGGGATTAGTATAGAAAAATAGCAAAAATTGTTTGTTATTCGATTAAAGTTGCAATTAATTTTAACTCGATCAAATACATAGTCCGAGTGGATTCGATACTCTATTTACTACTTTATTACTTGTTCACTTTCCCGTTCACATGCGAGGTCGATCAATCTACATGACATATTAATTAAAAAAATATAATTTCGTGTCACCATTGCTCAGAAAATGTTTAGTAGATCATTTATCTTTGTATGTCATATCATGAACTTAACAACCAATTAATCAATCAATTAATTGCTTAATCTTTGGTATCATGGACTCCGAATTTGAGGTTTTGTTTCCTTTTATTTTAGTAAATTTTACTTTTTTGTGTTTAATAATCAAGAAAATATATTTCTTGATTATTTTTATTCTCCCACAATATTATTTTTGTATGTGGAAATTTTTTCGAAGACCAGTCGAAAGAATTACTTAATTGATTGTTCAACTCGACTAGTGACTAGAAATGTATAACTTGAGTTTTATCAACTTACAACAATTCATAATGTAAGTCATCTATATGAGGTTTAGGTGAAAACGCTTCAAATAATCATTTTATCTTTTTGAAAAAAAAGTTACTTGAGATAATTAATTTTTACCTGTTTTCCAT
>CAIGRP010113835.1:0-12160 GCA_903798385.1 Fraxinus cuspidata | reverse complement strand
AGCATTCGATGATTATTGCATGTTAATTGTGATCGTTGTTGAACATTCGGTTGCGCATGACCATACACAAAATAGTTTAGCGGAATCATTTATTAAACGTTTATAATTTATTGCTAGACCATTACTTATGAAAACAAAACTCCCAACTTCTGTTTGGGGTCATACCATATTGCATGCTGCGTCATTAGTACGTGTTCGACCAACTGCATATTATCAATATTCACCTTTACAACTAGCATTTGGTCATGAACCTAATATTTCTCAATTGCGGGTTGTTGATTGTGTTGTTCAAGTCCCTATTTCACCCCCTCCCACACAATAGACTAAAATGGGTCACCAACGAAGACTTGAGATTTATGTGAGTTTTATTCACCATCTATTATTAGGAATCTTGAATCTTTAACATGTGATTTATTTACTGCACATTTTGCAGATTGTCATTTTGATGAAAAGACTTTCCCAACTTTGGGGTGGGGTGGAGGGGAACTACATTCTGATAAACAATGTAATATTTCTTGGAATGAAATAATTCTATCTCATTTTGATTTCCGCATAATCAATGTGAGCAAGATGTTGAATACTCTATCTCATTTTGATTCCCACAGCAATCAATGTGAACAAGAGATTGAACGAACCCTTCATTTGCAAAGAGTTGCAAATCAATTACCAGATGCATTTGTTGACACAAGAAAAAGGACAAAGTCATATATACTAGCAGGAAATATTCCAGCAAAAATTGATGTCACTGCAAGACAATTTGCTATAGCAAATGAATCTCAAAAACGTCAGAAGCGTGGTCGACCAGTTTGTTCAAAAGACTCCGTGCCTCGAAAAAGAAAAGTACAAAAGGAAAATCAACCAAAAACTTCAGAAGAAGTAACATTAGTAGAAAATTAATCAATCAAATATTGAAAATATGATTCCTAAAAAATCACAAGTATCCGAAAAATAATGAGATTTCAATAAATTATATGTTATCTCATAAATTATTGCAGCGAAATAATATTGTTATAGACAATATTTTCGCCTTTAATATGGCTCTTGATATTATGCAAAATGATGATCTTGAACCACTGTCTGTTAAAGACTGTCAAAATAGAAATGATTGGCCAAAGTGGAAAGAAGCCATACGACAGAATTGAATTCCTTAGAAAAACGGAAAGTGTTTGGACCTGTAGTTCGAACACCTGAATATGTAATTCATGTTGGGTACAAACGGGGTTTTGTAAGAAAGATAAACGAAAATAATGAAATTACAAGATACAAGGCCAACTCGTAGCTCAAGGTTTCTCAGAAAGATCGGTAATTGATTATGAGGAAACATATTNTTTGGACCTGTAGTTCGAACACCTGAAAATGTAATCCATGTTGGGTACAAACGGGGTTTTGTAAGAAAGATAAACGAAAATAATGAAATTACAAGATACAAGGCCAACTCGTAGCTCAAGGTTTCTCAGAAAGATCGGTAATTGATTATGAGGAAACATATTCTCCCGTAATGGATATCATCACTTTTAGATTCTTAATTAGTTTGACTGTGTCGCAAAAACTCGATATGTGCTTTATAGATGTAGTGATTGCCTATTTGTATGGTTCGCTTGATAGTGACATATATATGAAAGCCATGAAGGACTTAAAGTGCGAAAAACAAATGATACATGCCCGAGAACAACGTTCTATATTAAATTTCAAAGATCATTATATGGATTGAAACAATCCGGACGCATTTTGTATAATCACTTTAGCGAATATTTGTTGAAGGAAGACTATAAAAATGACGATATCTGCCCATGTGTTTTCATAAAGAAAAAAATATTGGATTTACAATTGTGGCAGTTTATATTGAAGACTTAAATTTAATTGGAACTTTTGAAGAACTCAATAAAATTGCAGATTATTTGAAAAAAGAATTTGAGATGATTATTTGTTCATCAATTTACATATACAGAAAAAACCTTAAAACGATTTTATATGGATAATGCACATCCATTGGCATCACTTATGGTTGTCCGATCACTTGATATAAAAAACGATCATTTTCATCAACTTGAAGATGGAGAAAAGATTTTTGGTCTCGAAGTACCAAATCTTAGTGCAATTGGAGTATTAACTTATCTTGTAAATTGTACTCGACCAGACATAACTTTTTCTGTAAATCTCTTTGCAAGATATAGTTTTACACCAACACATAGACATTAGAGTGGTGTGAAGCATGTTTTTCATTACCTAAATGGTACTTTTGATTTGAGATTATTTTATTCTTAAAAGTCGGGATCTGCTTTATTGGGTAGGAAACATATTCTCCCGTAATGGATATCATCACTTTTAGATTCTTAATTAGTTTGACTGTGTCGCAAAAACTCGATATGTGCTTTATAGATGTAGTGATTGTCTATTTGTATGGTTCACTTGATAGTGACATATATATGAAAGCCATGAAGGACTTAAAGTGCGAAAAACAAATGATACATGCCCGAGAACAACGTTCTCAATTAAATTTCAAAGATCATTATATGGATTGAAACAATCCGGACGCATTTTGTATAATCACTTTAGCGAATATTTGTTGAAGGAAGACTATAAAAATGACGATATCTGCCCATGTGTTTTCATAAAGAAAAAAATATTGGATTTACAATTGTGGCAGTTTATATTGATGACTTAAATTTAATTGGAACTTTTGAAGAACTCAATAAAATTGCAGATTATTTGAAAAAAGAATTTGAGATGATTATTTGTTCATCAATTTAAATATACAGAAAAAACCTTAAAACGATTTTATATGGATAATGCACATCCATTGGCATCACTTATGGTTGTCCGATCACTTGATATTAAAAACGATCATTTTCATCAACTTGAAGATGGAGAAAAGATTTTTGGTCTCGAAGTACCAAATCTTAGTGCAATTGGAGCATTAACTTATCTTGTAAATTGTACTCGACCAGACATAACTTTTTCTGTAAATCTCTTTGCAAGATATAGTTTTACACCAACACATAGACATTAGAGTGGTGTGAAACATGTTTTTCGTTACCTAAATGGTACTTTTGATTTGAAATTATTTTATTCTCAAAAGTCGGGATCTGCTTTATTGGGATATGCAGTTGCATGTTATTTCTCTAACCCACATAAAACTAAATCACAAACACGATATGTGTTTACACGTGGAGGAACAACTATATCATGGAGATATGTGAAGCAATCATTGACAGCAACATCCTCAAATCATTCTGAAATTACTGCAATATATGAAGTAGGCCGCAAATGTGTATGGTTAAGGAACACGACACATCATATCCAAGCATCATGCAGATTAATTTCAACAAAAGATAGTCCAATAGTTTTGTATGAAGATAATACTGCTTGTATTGCACAACTCAAAGGAGGTTATAATAAAGGTGATAGGACGAAGCATATTTCTCCAAAATTCTTTCATACACACGAGTTTCAGAATAATGACGATATCAATATTCAACAAATTCGTTCAAGTGACAATGTTGATGATTTATTTAGAAAAGCACTGCCAACATTTACATTCCAGAAATTGGTTCACAAGATGGAGTGCGTCGACTCAAAGGTTTTCAGTGATTAGGGAGAGTAGCTGTACTCTTTTTCCTTCGCTTATGTTTTATCCCACTGAATTTTCCTCGCAAGGTTTTAATGAAGTATCATTTATATTTAATACTCCAAAATAATTGTACTCCTTTTCATTCGTTTGATTTTTTTGTCCAATTGAGTTTTTATCAAACAAGATTTTAACGAGACGGTTATTGTACAAATAATCATCAAAGGGAGAGTGTTGTAAATAATGAGATAATTATTGATGATTATTTAGCATTATCATAATATATAGATAAGACTTATCTAGTTCAGAAATTTTATTTCATTCCAATTTTAACTCTTATTTGAGATCCTATAAATACTGATCTTGATTCTCAATAATATATGCAAGTTCATTGACTTTTATTCTCTCTTTTATAACAGAAAGCCTTATTTTTTAGTTAATTTAATAATAAATCAAACATTGATACCAAAATCTCATCGATTCTGCGAACTCCATTGTTCTCGTTAAATCTACTAGCGAATCCATTTCTGCGAATATTTTATACCATTGATCTTGAGGGAGCTAAGAGAGATCCATACACTTTTTTTCCACAAGCGACTCAACCATTTTTCACTCCTAATGGATAGTAATAGAAATCCAAGCATATGATTCAAATACACAACATAGCCACGTAACGTTGTATTACTATTAATGGGTGGCTTCGGAATTTCTCATGGGCACAAGCTTCAAAGGTAATTTCACTCTTATGGTTTTCTATTATCTACACATGGACTTTTTTTCCTAGGTGGAGAATAAAAATTGAAAAAAAAAAATATATCTGATTTTTAATGTATTTCACCAATCTAATCTCAGGAGAATAAGCGCACTGAATTCGCTAACATAATGCAAATTTTTTATCTATTAATTTTACTAGAAATAACATTATTCAAATGAAAATCTTCAAGAACTATACATATCTTAAGAAGTTTATGAATTTTATCAAAGCTACGGATGTAAAAAATTTAAAAAAAAAGAACTTCACAAGCCTCAAAACAATAATGATAATAGTAATGATGATTATGATATTAACTGGTTCCTTGATATGTTATTTTGTATTGAAAAAGGAGAAAGCACTGAATCTGAACACTTGTATCAAGTCAAATCATCCTCTTCAAGTTCTTTAGCTCTCAAAGTTTCCTTTACTCGCAAGAGAAGAGTCGTCCTCCAAGTATCCTGGACAATACTAGGAAATGAGTATTGTACCATTTAAGAATAAATAATACTATTCATAATAAGGACTATCGGTAGTAACCCTGTATGGCATACATGAGGCAATTTGTTATTTGATATATAATGTGGTATTTTTTTATTGCATCATGCATCGAATAACAATATGTCACGTGTATACCACGTAGGACGACTAACGGTAGTCCTCACCATGAATAACAAAGAATAGAAAACATCAACTACAAGTTTATAGTTGAATATATAAAAGTTAATTTTACGAAATAGAAACAATAAAAATATCTGTTTCATACATATCACCACTTTACCTAAGAACTATAGCCCATGCAATAATGCAATTCAGACAAAATCAAGACCAGATATCCACCCCAAGCCCACTCTCATGTACCCCATTTCAAGCATGTTCCTAAATTGTTAATTTAAGATTCAAGATCCCATTTTTGTGATGCCTTCATTCGATGTGCAATAGATTTCATTGATTTGGCTGATCTTCAAAAGTAAAATCATTTGGGGTTGAGATCTTTTTCTAACAGATAATATTTGACATCAGAATTGGGAAGTACTCGAAAAAATAAAGATTAAATCGTAAAATAAGTTACCAGCCGGCTTATAGTATCGAACTCCTTCACAGCAGCTGTGAATTTTGCGACATCTTCCTCGTCAACTGCATCTGCCAAATCCTGACAAGCAGAGGTCTCTAAATTTATTGCATCAAATATAAAGCCTCCATTTGGTGGAAGAATTTGTAAATGGTTTAATTTATAAATATATATAAACGAGTGGTGGATAAATTGATAATAATTGTGAGTCCACCGAAAATCAGTAGTCGAAAAATGAAGTTTGACCATTTATAAATTAGCCAAACGGAGACTAAGTATGTAAACCACCAGATCGTGTAAAATCTATGCATTAAACCAACATCAAATGGACACTCACAGCTAAGAGTTTGTACTCCCGCGTCCTTGAGAAAGTAGGATCCATGCCCTATATGAGCAATAGAAAATTGTTGAATGCCAAGGTGAAATTAACGGTGATAAAATAAGTATGTTTGACCTGATATTTTTCCAATGCATTGGTTATTGCAACAACATCTCCTTTACATAGTTGGCAAATTCCAGCATTAAGGAGATGGCCTCTAGCCCCATACTTCAATAAATTATTGTTTAGAGAGCGACATGCTATTTCTTCATATATTTCGATTGCCTTAGGATATCTGAAAATCAAAAAGAATTTGCTTATTGCACATAGATAGGTGCATGTTTGGCAAAGTGTAAATTATAATTTAAATTGGTCAAACCTACTTTTTATTCAAACATTTAGCAAGGGTCTAACAATAGGATCCACAACTTATAATAACTTAAATCCAAACATGCTAATGAAATCAAATCGCCAAGAGTTCGGGGCACAACGATTACCAAAAGCCACATCCTACTCAATATGTTTTCATATTTTGTTCTATTGAAGGCATGGAACTTCTCAATGAACATGTAATTTGTCTTTCCAATTTTGATCAATCCAATAAAAGAAATGTAGTTAGCTCAATTTCAAAGTATTGGGGAAACAAACCATAAATGAAAATACAAAATTGACATATAGATTCAGTTGAGATCACTTACTTCCGTGACTGAGCAGAATATTGTGCGACTTTTAGCCTGCACTGATTTGCAGATGTTGTCACTTCCTCAGTTTGAAAAAGGTCTGCAGAGCGCTCAAAATACACAATTGCTTGGTCAAAGTTCTCTTGCTGCTCGTACAATTCGCCAATGCCCTAGATAAGCATTAAACTCAAGTCAGATGCTGGTTTAAAGGTTCATAAACTTTCCACAAAAAGCTTACGTGTAAATCATGTTCAAAATTGTACAAGGAAATTGGCAAGCGGGATAAACCAATGACTTAACACACCTTATTTTCAATATATATTCTCTTTCTTTCAATGTTTAAGGTAATTTTAACTTGGGATAATTGTAGCAGCTGTACCAAACTTTTCATTTAATAGCAGACTTTGTTCAAACATTTCATTTGTGCCACCCACCGTACTAAACATTTCAAAATGTCACTGCTGAAATCCAAATTGATGGTTTCTGCTAATTTGACCAATAGTTAACCAAATAATTGACCTTGAAAATAATTTTGACTAATTTTTAAAAGGCTAAAATGGTAACTTTACATTTTTTAAATAATTGAAATTAAAAACTCATTTTTACCTTCTTCTTCACCATCAACCTTATACTTACCCCCATCTCGAAACCATCACAACCACTACTGGACGGTCCAACCACACCCACCCAACGCCACGCCAATGTCATCTCCTCCACTGTCACCTTCATTCCCATCTCCCAACAAATCTTCAAACGCCAAAACCCCACCCCCACCCAAACACAAAAAGGAAGTGGCATTGCCGGCCAAAGCTCTCCCGCTCCAACCCATTAACGCCGGCTAAACCTCCTCAAACAAACAAAAAAAAAAAAACCATTTCACAGCCCACTGGAGATCTCTTGGATTGCCCAATTTGGTGACCAATTTTGTGAAGGGCTGACTGGAAAAGCTCTATTTCTTTTTGAATTTGAAATCGGAGATTTCGAGTCCTAATTCCAAAATCAGCGTGATATTTTGGCGATTCAACTGGAGAATGTGGGGAAGATGGACCTAAACCGGAGAATTTATTGCTAATTTGAGGAAAATACTTTGTAGGTTTGACATATTTTTATCATAACCAAATGGGTTGTGAAAACTAGATGAATTTTGGGAATCAAGAATGGTTGGGACATAGTCTGTAGGGTGTTCCTTAATCTACCAGTTAATATATAGAGTCACGGACAAAGAATTTTTAGAACTAGACTGCAAGTTGTTGAGTTGATGATGATGTGAAAGTGCAAGATTGTAAGATGCACCACAAATGCTGAGGTAAAGGAAGTTATTGGCATTAGCCTGCAGTAGTCATGTTTCCATTAAAGGATTGGCCAAATTGGTCTTCCACAGGCTTTCTTGAACGGTGACAACCTCTGTTCATATGTGGCGGCTGGGAGGGTCGCTCTGATTTGAAGAAAAAAAAATGTTAGTGATAGGAATGAAGGTGGCGGTGGAGGAGATGGCAGTGATGGTGATGATTTTGGGGTGAATGTGTGGGGTGGATGGAGAAGAAGTTGATTTTAGGTTTTTAATTTTAATTATTTGATTTTAGTTATTTTATTATAAAAAAATGTAAATTTATCATTTTAACCATTTAAAATTAGTCAAAATTATTGTTAAGATCAATTATTTGGTTAACTAACGGTCAAACTAACAGAAATCATCCATTTGGACTTCAACTGCGACATTTTGAAAAGTTTGATACCGTGAGTGGCACAAATGAAAGGTTTGGGCAAAGTCTGCTACTAAATGAAATGTTTGGTACCGCTGCTGCAATTATCCCTTTTAACTTCTAGAAATTTGTCTTTCTTAATAATGATTCTTGTATTGGTCACAATTTTATCTACTCGTTTCTTACGTGAGTCTGGATGTAAGGTCCTATGTTCCCCTTTGTACTTCTATTTAAGTTTTCGTGAAGGAAAATATGATAGTCTGCAGACTGTACCTTGCAATACCGTGCAGCCATGTTGAGTCTGCTGGTTTCCAAAAACATATTCACAGCCTGATCTAAACATGATATAGCCTCTGCAAAACCCAAATAAAACAATACGTTTCATCAGCAACTTCTAAGCACACATAAATAATACGTTTCAAATCATTTCTCCATACTTTTGGTACAAAACTCGTAGTTATATTCATCACAATCAAGTGAAGATAATACACACGTTTGGGGGACGTTTTCTTATAGCAATTTGCAGCATCCACGTAAGCATTCGCTGCTTCATGCTTGCTACCCAACTGCCAAAAATATCAAGTTATCGACATCACATGCAAAACTTTATTACAGCCATAAATTAGGCAAATCACCGACCTTCAAATTACAGTTAGCCAACTTAATATTGACCAATGCAGCTCTATCCCCTGAGAAACACCACAGCACTAAATTAGTATTCTAAGACTTCAAACAGCATTTCACCCTGACTATTAAGTACTAAAATTCAAATTGTTGATCAAGTTATCTATATAGTCCTTGCTTAGTATATCATCAATACTCTTTCACCCTTTAAAAATGATTTAAAAAAATAATAAAGATAATTTTTTTGCTCAATGAGTCCATTTGTTCCCTCCCCTCCTGGCTATTCTACAAAAACTCCATTCCGAGATACTTCAGCAGCCAAGGAATAGCCTGAGCATTCTATATTACTAATCCAGATGATCAAATACTCTTCACAAGATGAAAGCACTATAACACTTGAAAAAGAACAGAAACATGAAATACAATTTCCCTACTAACACTGTAAAAATACAATCATAACAAATCATGCATAAAGAAACAAAAAATCTAAAATTTGCACAGTAACAAAAGATAAAGGTTGTTAAAAGTAAAATCCTAAAGTGGGTTAAGTATAAAAACACTAACCAACATACAGCAGTTTAGGCTATTTCTTTAAGATCGACCTTCTAAGATATAAACCAGAGAATCAGGGCTCAAAATCTCAATACAAGCAGTCGAATTCTAATAGCTAAAGTTTGACCTAGTCCTCTTAAAAGCTTAAGATTTTAAGATAACCCCGGTACTCAACAAAGGTTGAAAATTATCAAACTATAAATGGACAGGCTCACATGATTTAGCGAGTTTAAAGGAATTAGCAGCTTTTTGGTAGAGATCAGCAGCATCCTCGTTCTTAGAACCAAATAAACCCCAACCAGTAATCTTCTTCTCAGCTTTTCTCTCGAATTCCTCACCTTTCACCATCTGATCCCCCATACTGTTTTTCGATCGGATTGTTGAATTACTGAATTGGAGTTTTCAGCTTTTTGGTCTTCTTGCAGGCCAAGTGTTTGAAAAAATGTGAAGAAGAAAAGTATAATCGGAAAGCGTGTGGAAGATAATCTGAGCTTTAACTGCTCCATTTGGTGGTGAAAAAAAGTTCGATATCATCTCAAGAGCATATTCAATATTCTATTATTTGGAATCTATAAATTTAGGGAAATAAAATTTTAAAATACTTCGACAAACTCTTTATATTTAACACTTAATTTTACCACTCTAAAAAAATATTTATTATTTTTCTTTATCTTTTATTTTAACTAGCTTTTTTATATATTATTTTATTATTTTCCTACATAAAAAATTGAAATACTTTAAATACATTTAATTTGGAGAGACAAACTCATTCTCTAAATTAAAATATTAAGTTAAAGAGTTTCTTGAAGTATGATTTTAAAAGTTAACTCTTTAAAATAAGTATTTCATGTTTAAAGAGTCTTTGAAATGCTCTTATGTTTATTCACTAAAAATCTAATTTTAATATTTACCAAATATGACTAAATGAGTACGTTTAGTTGTTCTTTTTTAATAACAGCAGGAGCTCGCAGCACCTAGTTGGTCCTTTTTTATTTCCAATAAAAAACAACTACCCACCCTCGCTGTAAATCCTCGTGAAAAAATCTCAGTACACATGGACTTGTTCCTTTTTTATAATGTAACTTGATAAACAAATAAAATTCACCTAAAAAAGCTAAAATTCTAACCTTGTATTGTTACCTACCCGTTAAGGGATAGTTTCAAATAAATATTTCTATGGGACATAAATCTTTCAAAAGATAATGGAGGCATACAAAGGTTCCTCAAGCCGAATGAAGATTGGTCCTCAAGTACAAATGCAAAAGAGAACTTGATTGAAAGATCCACCTATCGAGTAGAGATAGAAGTTGACCTTCGTAATCTAACGATGCTAAAAAGACCAAACTTAAACAGTCCAAAAGTGACCATTGAGGACAAAGATAGACAACAGACAATTGGGTCGGACTGGCCCAAGACATACAAATCAACAGCTGGGTGCTTTAGTGGCCCAAACACTTCTTACACCACAAGGGTTAATCTGTTTTCTCGTACTTTAGCGTACTTTAAAGTTGTTTTCTCTCACGCATAACTGCAAGTATAATTAATTATATTTTTTTCTACTTTGTACCTTAGCTTTATAGGTAATTGATTATGATCACTTAATTTTTTTATTTTTTTTTGCAAGAAACATATAAATCTCCTTTCCAGGTAATGCAGATGCACGGATCAAAGTCAATGCTCGAGCAAAGGCCGTATTAATGGGTTCAATCCTCTCGAGTGAGCTTCACATATACTCACAAATGTAACACTTCTAATGGCTCAAGATATAATGACGTGAATGCTAAGTTCACTACGTTGGAAGGGACGATTGAAGAGTTCACACAGAGTATATAAGAAAAATGTGTGAAGAGGTAGAGGAGGTTAAGCGTCAATCATGGGAGGAGATTAAGCGTTAATTGTTAGTGCAAAAAATGTTATAAATAATAATTTCTACTCTGGAATCGAGATTGGTAATCATAGTCTAAATAATTCATTTGCCAATATATATCGGACTATTAATCTCTTACTCATTTTTACTGCTCAAAGACTCTTATTTACTTGAACTCAAGAATATTTCATGGATCAAACTATTGTTCCGTTGCTAATTTCAATTGGCGATTGATTTCAACATTTCAATTTTATAAGAGCGTGTTTGATTGACATGGAAAATATATACTAGAAAAAAAAATATTTTTTCTTATTTTGAGGAAAACAAAAACCTACACCTCCAAAGAAAATGTTTTCCTTAAAAAAAGGACAATTAGGTATATTTTGAAAAGTTGGAAAATATTTCCGATGGAAAAAAATAGTAATCAAACACTTCAAAGTAGAAATTTGGATGGAAAATCAATATTTTTCATGAAAAATAAATGCAATCAAACACACCCTAAGTGATTATTGAGTAGATTTTCAATTTCAATTGGTGTCGTGCTTTGATTATTATTATTATTATTAGATTGCTACTCAAAATTAGGCACATTGAATTTGGTATTAAACCTCACCATAGCATCTACAAAATAATCAATTGGACCACCAACCTGATCCAGTTGACCGCATGATTCACTTCTAAACTAATAGGCCCATATATGTTTCTTCTTTCAATGTCAGATTTTGGCCCATAAAGTCAACCCCATGTTTCCTTCTTTTCTATTTTGTAGGGAAAATGACATATACTGGTCAAAAGAGGGGTACGTGAAAATCACTTTAAAATCGAAATTAGAGAAAAATGCTTACTTGTCTGACAGATTTTTAATTACACATCTTTGAATATTATCAATTATATTTCTACAATTTTCACAAGGTCAATGAGATTATTTTAGAGCTTAATTTTTATTTTAAAAGAAAATTATTTTGAGCATGTAATTCAATAAATGTACGACTAACAATCTACTTGCCAAAAAAAAAAAAAAATT
>CAIGRP010113792.1:0-10417 GCA_903798385.1 Fraxinus cuspidata | reverse complement strand
CAATTCAATACCAAACAGGTACAACAGGAAGCAGCAGTAGATCCATAAGGGACAATATACCAACCGATAAAAAAGGAGATGCTTTTCCAGTAACATCAAGTAAAAAAGTAATGATACGAGCAGATAAAAATGATTTCAAAATAGTCAACATCATGGACCAAGATGATAAAACCCCTTTGGACCCAAAAGAAGAAAAATAAGCCACAATAGTCTAAATAGTCTATGAAATGAAGATCAGTGATTCATATTTCATCTCTCCAGGACATTATGTTTATCCTAGAGATATAGCCATGGAAGGAGGTGATTCTATTTTCATAAAAACAATTGCAGGCTATGGATTCCTGGATTTAATATATCCGGAAAAAAATTGGCAGAACTATCAAAATTTGATGAAATGTTCATAAAAGAATTATCAAAATTCTCTAAAGGACGAAATATATACTTAAAATTTTATTCAATAAGTCCAAAATTTGATAGAATTGTTTACTATCCAGTTGAACACATAATATCAATTGGATATGTAGCAGCTAACTTCAACATAGAAGTCATGGAGAATGAAAAGAAAGTGTTAAAGGTAACCAAGTCATGGATAAGACATAGAAGAGCACTTTGGATTAAAGCCATATACAATATTGCAAAAAATTTATATGATAAAAAATTTTCATGTCTTTGCCAATATGAAAACTGGATACTAGTCACCAATGGAGGATATGGAAAACCAGAAATATTGAAAGACTACATTACAAAATTCGACATACATCAATTTCCAGGATGTCCTACCATTATAAAAGAATCTTGCCAGCTGTGGGAGTGACCAAGCTGCATGTAGGACCAGGATAGAATGATGAAACCTTGAATAAAGAAGATGTGAAATAAAGTTGTAATAATAGAGCCACGATAATTTAGTAGCAAGACTTTTGAAATGCTTTTTAATTGGAGAATGAGGTAATCAGTGATGTAAGAGGCCAATAATTTTGTCTCATATGCTTATATAAATCGAGGCCATCGGGCTAGTTGAAAGGCAGAACGGATTTGAGCACTCAACTTGTGAGAAAGTAAAAAACCTTCTGTCAATCTTGTATCAATATATCAATTTGAAATAGATCATTCATATTCTCTCAAATGGATATGAGTTTCTAAAGCCTATTATTATAGATTCTTAAAAATCTGATAGANGTATCAATATATCAATTTGAAATAGATCATTCATATTCTCTCAAATGGATATAAGTTTCTAAAGCCTATTATTATAGATTCTTAAAAATCTGATAGAGAAATTCTTTCTTACTTTAGTAATAAACAAAGTTTTTTTTTTTTTAACAGAAGTCTAGAGATTTTACTCTTGAAAACAATACAGTGATAGCAAGAAGATGGAATAGCAAGGATCCCGTGAAGGCAGGAAGTCGTTAAAGGGAGTGGTTTGCACATCTAGAACTCAAAGGTCACTTGAATCTGAGGTTAGAAATTCAGGCTAAAATTAAAGTAAAACTACCAATTTATTGCTAAATTTAGAAAGAAGTCTCTTAAGATTTTAAAGAATCACAGAGATTATTTATTATTATGTTTACATGTTTATATTGTCTTAATATATAAGGATGCCATGATATACAATAAAAGGAATAGATAACTTATGAGGAAAATTGTTAGATAAAATAAAAGATATTAATTCTCAACTAGAAAATATGAATGAATTATCTGAAGAATATTATAGATTAGAAGAGGAATGTAAACAATATATTAATAAATATACTAATCTATTAAGTCATAGATGAGATTTATATATTCAAAATAGAAAGATTTAGAAAAGTATAGGATATTTGTGCAAATATAGAAAGAAATGGCAAAATAGTAACTTTTATAGAAACTATATTAATATTATTACAACCTTTGTGAATATCTGGTAAACCTTTGGCAAAATTCTTCTGGTAGTATAGCATTGCTCAACAAATATCATGGAAAGCCTGACAATGCGACGAATTTGCTCCTTTCAAAGAAGGGATGGTTGACCCTAGCCAGATCATCTTTTACACCATTTTTTATATTTTGCCACATGGGAGAGCTAGGATTTCAGGACCTGAGCATTTCAAGTAAAGCTCCTAAAGGGGATGGGCATACATTTTATATTTCTCATGGTCTATGTCTACACAGAGCTCCTTTTTTTTCTTTCCGACCAATCACAGATGAGTATCGACTTCATTACGGACTTGAGAGAATGGGATGTTGATTATATTGAGAAGATTTTGTACTGGCTGACCAAGAGCAGATTTTGGTTTTATAGTTAGGTGCCCAGCCGATGAGAACGAAAGCCGGAGATATAAGCAAAGGATTTTGTTTGTCATTTATTCCGTGTGAGGGGAATGGGGCAGTCCGCGCTATATCTATCTTTGTTTCTTGTATAATTTATATTTTTATGCTATTTTTTATAGTCATAGAAACTATAGTATTTCTTTTTATGTCATCGCATATAAAATATGAAAATTTTATAGCTAAAAGTCATAATTTTAATAATAACAAAGAAGTTTAATAGATATAAAAGTTGTAAGATGTCTACTATCAAGTTGTTAGTTAATATATCAACTTGATCCAAGAATTCAACTAATCAAGAAGGGAAGGACGAAAAAAGACAGCAAAAACATTAAAGTTTCATTAGTTTTCCATACTGCAAAGTAAGTTCAACTCAATAATTTTCTATTCCAAATTAAACAAAAAATTCAAATAAATGAAGACAGAACATATTCAAGAAACTATGATTGGAAACAAAATTTATTCTTGAAATGCTACCTCAAATCAGTCTAACCTGGATAAATCAAGGCTAGATGACATTGAGTGTTACTAGATGACAACAAGGCTAAACCATGGGGTAGTAGTTATAGGTCATGTACAATGCGTGGAAAGTAGGTGGGTAATAATTGATGATCCTACAAAATATGTTCATAAAAAAGTATGTTTGACCAATAGTCAGTTTGATTTAATCACCAACCAAACATTCACTAAGAGTCCGTTTAATAGATAAAGGTGGAAAGTAATTCCAATTCCATGTTAGTTAGAAAATAAAAACCCACCAAACCCATAGGAATTTATTTTTCATGAAAATAAAGAAAATGCAGCTTAAAGTAGTTGTACCTTGGAATTCGATTTCCATTTTCACGTTGCAATCAAACTGCCAAAGTGGAATTTGTTTTCCTCGGATGTGACACTTTTCATGGAATTCGTTGCAATCAAACATGGTCTAAGTTTCGGATTTTTTCTCGACCTGTAGCCTTTGCTTCCTAACGAATTGTTTTAGGGTGTAGGTGATGCCTATATGGAGGAGAGGTTGTTGGGATTCTGTTGAAACATTTTTGACGTCAACAATCAATACCTTTCATGTATAGATATACTTACATTAGCAATATAAATGGATAATATTTCTAAGCCCCTTTTGTCAACATTTTATAACACGTTTAATTTATATATAGATAAAAATGAGTATCAATTAAATTGATAGCATTGTGGCTCTATTAAAATGTTTGGTTGAAAATGAAATTTGATCCTTTACAAATAATTTTAAATTTTGCCAAACGAATGCTAAAAGGATAAACGTGATTTGATAAAATTAAAGAAAGACAAGTCATATAGGAAAAATTGTAAGAAAGTGAGAACAAGCACGACAAGTCAGAATTGCAAGAGCCAAATTTGAACACAGACTCCGATGATGTCAATGTGAAACCACCTTTTCTAAAACTTTCAGCAAATCCCTGGCTTCTTTCTAATGTGATAATATTCTTAATTGATGACTTTGTCTGTTTGACAGCGGCCGGCCTATTTTTAAGCCTTGTTTGAGCCAATTTTTCCATCAAAATGGATTCTTCAATAACCAAATTTCAAGCACACATTTTTTTTAATAAAATAATATTACACGTAAATTTAAACTTTTCATTATTTTTTAACCACACATTCTCTGTCATAACACTATTAAAAAATGCATTTTAAAAAAAAAAAAAAAATTGGTTTGAACAAGCTCTAAATCATTCAAATAGTTGGAACATTGAAGACAACATAATATTGTTTATTACGCCAAAGGAACTTCTCCATTGTTGAAACAAGATTTATGTCCGAAAGCAATTAAATAAAGATAAAATTTATCATCTATATAGCAAACTCATCTCCTGTACCTTCAATTTTAACTTCATACCTATGGCAACCCAACTAGAACACTGTGAAATCGCGCCACCTCCTGGCAAGGTAACAGAACTAACACTACCTTTCACATTTTTCGACATACCATGGTTGTATTTCCATCCAATTCAGCGTCTTTTGTTCTACGAATTCCCTTGTTCCAAGGCCTATTTCATGGACACAATCATTCCAAGTCTCAAAGAATCACTATCCCTCACTCTCAAACATTATATTCCACTAGCAGGAAACATACTGTGTCCATTAAGCGGTGAAAAGCCCGTGCTGCGCTTTTTGGTCCGGGACTCAGTTCCTCTTGTTATAGCCGAGTCCAATGAGGATTTTAATAATCTTACTGCAAATTATGCACGAGATGCTGATCAATTTCATTCTTTTGTCCCTGAATTGCCACCACCCAAAGAAGAAGCCCAGTTTAAAATTATTCGAGCCTTCTGTCTACAGGTAACTTTATTTCCAGACCATGGCCTGTGTCTTGGTTTTACCAACCATCATGCTATAGGGGACGCAAGTTCAATCGTGGGTTTTATAAAGGCATGGGCTTCGATCAGCAAACTCGCTGGAGATTCACAGTTGATTGAAGCCAAATCGTTGCCATGTTTTGATAGATCTGTCGTTAAAGATCCCCGAGGAATAGCAGACATGTATTGGAAGCAAATGAAGAATTTTAAGTTGCTATCTTCATCTTTGCATTTGCCCACCAATAAAGTTCGGGCCACATATATTCTTCACCAAACAGATATCCAGAAACTCAAGGATTCACTTTTGGCCCGAAAACCAGGTTTAGTTCATCCTTCATCTTTTGTAGTTACAGTTGCCTATGTCTGGACTTGTTTGGTGAAATCTGGGCATGGCAGCGGGGAGAAGGTCGATCCAGATGAGTCAGAGTACTTCAGTTTTGCAGTGGATTGCAGGGCACGCATGAATCCGCCTGTACCTGCTAATTATTTCGGCAATTGCATAGGAGCTGCAATGGTTATAAGGAAGCACCAGGAGCTGATTGAAAAAGATGGTTTTTTCAATGCAGCTGAGTCTATTGCAGATATCATTCGAATAAAGGTGAACAAGAAGGATGAAATGATGAAAGGTGCAGAGAATTGGCTCATAGAACTTGGAGATTTGGTAGGAAAACGTTTACTTTCAGTAGCTGGATCGCCTAAGTTCGACCTATATGATGCGGATTATGGATGGGGAAGGCCAAAAAAGCTTGAGGCAGTGTCTATTGATGGAGATGATTCCATTTCCCTTTTCAAATCCAGGGATTCGGAGGGAGGTTTGGAGATTGGTTTATCTTTGCCCAAGACAAAAATGGAGGCTTTTGCAGCTCTTTTCGCCGGTGGCTTAGGGGCTTTATCAAATGAAGTTCTCCACTACGATTAACACAACTGCCTTTTTTGGGTTCAATATTCAGCACAACTTGCTTTTGGAATTTCTCCATTGTGATGTTCAATACTGTCTCTCTTTTTCTAATATGCATAATTGAATTGAGAATTCCAAAAAAATTAAATAAAAATAAAGATTTAAATACACTCGCTCATAGTGTTGTATCACTTTGATCACTTAAAACGTTTTTCTGTTCCAAGTTGATCACTGAACTTGTGCATTTTTATTTTGATCCAAGCTCAATTAATGAACTTAGAGCAAAAACTGTTCAGTGACTAAAATGGAAGTCTTAAAATGTACTTGTCTTGTTTGTTTCTTTCATTCTTGAATCTTGGTTTCGAGATGGAATCTATTCTCTCCTTTTATGCATCCTGCCAATTATAGAATAAGATAGAGCTTGTATAATCATCTATTAGGGCAGGGCCATACTCTCTGAATTTTATTTAAAAATCACATATTTGTATTGTAATTCGTATGAGCTAATATATTTCTAACTTCCATTTGAATGTTGTAATGTTAGATGCGGGATATATGAAAAATAAGCATAGTTTAATATCAAGTTTCATCTGCATTTGGGCTAAATGCAACTGTTGATTTCTCTTCATTGACTTTTTGACCCAAACAAATAAGAATACATCTACATGTACATAACTATTTATTTACCAGAATAGTTACAGAATAATAAATTTCCAAAAATACCATTTTATATAAAATTTACAACCAAAGCCACTATAAAAATATAAAAACTTTAATCAAGTCCCTAAAAATTTATAAAAAACTTAGATCTAAAAGATGATTGATAAAAAAACATAGATCTAAAAGAGGACCATATAAAATTATGAAAAAATAAAAAGAAATTGAATTTGAAAATGAATTTGATAAGATTGGATATCAAGAACAATTAAATGCATCCCTAGAAATATCAAAATGCTTTAATGAAAATATGATGGAAAACTTTGCTAAAGGAATAGTAAGATCTATAATAATAAAAGATATACAAAATATTATAGACAAATTGGAAAAAAGAAGAATATTTTAAAATATGATATAGCTTTTAGCCCAAATATATATATATAATAGCAGATCTTGATATTATAAATTCTCAATCATTATTAGATTTTGAAGATTTACTTAAAACTTTATAAATAAAAAAACCTATTAAGAGTAGATTACCACAAGAATATAAGAAACTAAAATTTAGATTAATACTAAGATTTTATATACTTGTAATAAATAATAAAATAAGTTTAACCTCATTAAAAGAATTCTTAAAATATTAAAGATTATTAGATTTTTGGATTATTAGATTTGTGTTTACTCATAGTAGCCCCCCAACTAAATTGGTATCAGAGCCATATTGATCATGGAAATTATTAAAAGAGATTGATATTACAAGCTAATAGAAGAACATGTGAGTTATATATTTTTAGAACTAATTCCTAAAAGATTAAAAATAATATCATTGATTATAATTAAAAACTTGCCTAGGGCAATAAAAGAAGAGATTATAGATAAACTTATTATAGGATCAATAAGAGATGAATATATGAATATATATATGAAAAAATTATTGTAGAAATAGATAAGGAAGAAATTATGTTATATTGTAAAGAAAATTATAATGTATAAATCACTATTAATTCTTAATATGGAAAATAACTTGAAGAAGAAATTAAAAAAATCAATAAATTATCAAATATTAAACAAATTATTAACTCTTGAAAAATTAACCAAAAATCAAGAAAAATAAATATTAAAATTAAAACAGTAAACAGGAAAAATATAAAGAAAAAAAGCAAACTATTATAAAAAATTAAAAGAATTAACAGATAATGAACTCACAAAACAAAAATTTAATAAAATCATAAAAGACTGTAAAGATACTGAGTGCAGAATATATTATCTCAGCGAATAAAAAATAAGGTAATATAATGAATAATCATATGGAAGAATTAAAAGTATTAATAAAAATATTAATAACTGGCGTTCAAGATTTAAGAAGTGGGATAAAAGAAGTAAAAAAAATGATATAAACATATTAAAATTTGAAATTAGAGAATTAAAAGAAAACAATAAAAGTAAGGATAAAAAAAATTGATAAAAAAAAACTTATAGAAAAAGAGATGTTAAAAATTAGAAAGAAACATATAGAACAAGAAAAATTGGTAATAGAAGTAGGAAGTATGGATGATGAATTTAGAAAAAAATATTTTACCAAAAATATTAGAAGAAGAAGAAGAAGAAAAATTCAAAAAATCAATAGGAAATGAAAAAATTGAAGAAGAAAAAGTTGAAGAAAATAAAGATGAATAGGGAATTAGATTCATTAATAGATAATTTTGACCAACTTAGTTTAGAAAATATAAGTGAATATCAAGTCATAATGAATACTAGAGGAGGACCTACTCCAGCAGAAACCTCTAACCAACCTAAAAAATTTGATCCAGATAAAAGTTATGCACCCATGTATAATAAACCATATAAACAGTTTTATGATAAGGTAAAAGAAAGACAACCACCTAAAGGAAATAAGTATAATGATAGATTTGAATTAAATGATAAATATGATAAACCAGTAAATCATGGAGGAACTAAATTAGATTTAGACTGTAAAATAGATACTAAGAAAGCCTTGTTAACTTGTGAAAATTCAATGATACTATTCTTTTTATATAATAAAGATGATACATGGGAAAATATAGAAAAAAGAATAGATTTTTAACAGCATCATTTGAAGGAAATGTTAGAAATTGGTAGTAAGGAGTAAATGATGATACAAAAATACTAATAAAAAGAAATATACAAACAGAAATAATAAAATCAGATAAAGAAGGTATAGAAAGATTAGTAGAATATATTGCAGGTGAATTCTTAGGAGAAAATTGGATTAGAAATACTGAAGAAGAAGCAAAAAGAGAAAAAGATGATGCTAGAATGAGACTAATAAATCTAACAATTTGTGATATGTGCAAAATAAAGGAATATACTTGTGAATTTAAAAATTACTATTATGTACAATTTTATAATAATGAAAAACAAAAAGTATACCTAGATATGTATTATACTAAATTACCAGGAGCATGGGGAGTATATTTTAAGATGGAATTTGAAAAATATCTTAGAGACAATATTGGGATACCAAGATCCTAAGGATCAAGAATAAAATTTCTATTTGATAGACTTGCATATATATGTCAACAAAGACAATTATTAAAAAGGTCAGGAAATTAACAAGAATATCTTGTGAAGATATGAAAAAACCTACACAATAGGGATGTGATCCTGAAAGGAAAAATATTAAAAGAAAATAAAAGAATAGGAAGTTTAAAAAATTTAAAAATTTTAGGAAAAAATATATAAAACCTAGGAGAAGATACTATAAAAGAAGTATAATCTGAATAAACAACAAAAGAAAATTTTTTATAAAAAAGATAAAAGTCAATGTAAATGTTGGAATTGCAGAGAAATATGTCATATAAGTCCAGATTGTAATAAAAAGAAGGTAAGAATATTACAAACATATTATTTAGAAATAAAAGATGAATTAAGTGAGATATCTGATATTGAACAATATTATAATCAAAATGTATACATAAGTGAAACAGATTCAGAGAAAAATGAGTCATAATTTGAATAAAGAAATTAAGGAAATAGAAAAAGATAATATAGAAATGTAAGAATATGAAGGAATAGAAGGATATGGATTAAAAGTAACATTTGATAATAAAAAAATTTACAAAATTACAAAAATTATCTTTAGATTTAAAAATAGGGAAATGAGAAATTCTTGATAAAATTTGGAAACGAGAAAGGATAGCTATAAATGAATATCATAAAATTGAAAAAACTATAGATGTTAGAACAACCCAAGTAACACATAAATTAAATCTTTTAATAAGAAATATAGTAGAAGAGTTATTATAAAAAATTAAATAAAAACAAAGTGAAAAAATTCGGTATGTCTATCTAGCTGGAATACAAATAATGTTTAAATATATTATTTAGAGAAGGAATAAATTCACCCTTAACTGTAAGTTTGTATAATAGAAGAATAATAAACTTAAAAGATAGTTATCTATGGACTATAGAGGGAAACCTAGTATATCAAAATATGTTATTTACTTGTTACCCAAAATATTGTATCTTATTAAAAGATAAAAATTTTAATGAAGTCTTAGGATNATAGTTATCTATGGACTATAGAGGGAAACCTAGTATATCAAAATATGTTATTTACTTGTTACCCAAAATATTGTATCTCATTAAAAGATAAAATTTTTAATGAAGTCTTAGGATTGCATTTCAAATTATATAGAGATGATATAATGCAACCAGGAGATCAAATCATGACTATTGAATATAGAGCCTTATATACATTTACCAATTCTAATTATGGAAATATTTATTCTAAAAAACCATACATAGAAGTTCATAAGGAATGTAAAGATATCAGTAAAATAATAGAACCAAATAAGCAGGTAAACCTGATACCCAAAGAATATGAATTTAGAATATCGGTAGATAAACCTGAAATAATAGAATTAAGGGAAGAAAAATATCCTGATAATAGCATAATATTTAAATATGAAAAATTAATTATGAGATCAAAAAGCCTTAGAATACCTAATAAAAAGTTATTAGAAGAAACCAGTAACACAAAAGAAATAAAACTTCATAAAAATACCGAAAATATGAAAATAAACGGAGAATATTTTAATGGAAAAGAATATGTATCAGGACCAAATATATTAATAGATATAGGAGCCAGTGAATGTCATATAGCTTCAATAAGAATAAAGGACTAGTACCTCATAAAACTAAACCATATAGGTATGAAAATTTTGATGGACAAATGCATACT
>CAIGRP010113791.1:0-22652 GCA_903798385.1 Fraxinus cuspidata | reverse complement strand
GATGCAAAATTTTTATTTGAATTACGAAATCTTTTGAATAATCAACTTAATATAGAAATCTTGTTATTTTAAATTGTATTAAGTATTTCTGAATTATGATTTTACAAATTTTACTGTCAACATCAATTCAAAAGGATGCAAAATAATTCAGATTTTACAAAATTAACTATCCACATCAATGTAAAAGGATGCAAAATCTTTGTTTGAACTCACTAAATCTATTGGATAATCTCCTCAATACAAAAAAATATAACTGTTTTTAAAAGTGTAATTAATATTTCAGAATCGAGGTTTTACAAATCTAACTGTCAACATCAATATAAAAGGATGAAAAACTTCATAAATCTTGAACAAAATATCATAAAACTACAAGTACAAAATGGCCAAGTTTTTAGCTTCTTTTGGATTTGCCGTTGTCCTTCTATCTCTCTTGTCAGGTATGAATTCGATTTCTTTTTTTTTTTTTCCGATATACAACAAGATGAGATTGTGTAAGAAAAATGTCATAAGTGAATACCAAAACCGCAGGGAAAAAATAAACTGTTAACAACAAAGAATTCTGCAATTTACATAAAGGAGTTCCATTTTAATAGTAGAATTAATGAGTCAAAAAGTATTTTATCAATTATATTAATTTGTGATAATTATTATATGTGCAGGGTGTTGGAGTTTTGAGAACACTTGTTTCAAAGATTATTTTCCTTTCAAAAACTGCTTCAAGGGAGAGACTAATTTATGCTTTGAGTTTTGCGAGGGAATTTACAAGAGCAACTATATTGGTGCTTATTGTCTTAGTAACGATTCATACAAAACTGTATTCTGTAGATGCGATTATAGGTGCGCTATTGCAGATTCTAATGCACAAGATTTTGTAGTTGACGGTGCTAATCCTCCAGAGTTGGCTTCATGATTTGAATGTTGAATAGAATTGAATTGCTCATTTATGAGGGTGTTTTCGACTCTAATTTAAAAGATATCTTAATATTCATGAATTCTCAATTCATAAATGTTACTGAATTTGAATTAATTTTAAATTTTTAATAGATTTCAACATTATAGATTTTAGCGAACTCTTATGGATTTCCTAGATTCTTATGGGTTTATGGTATTTTATTAAAAATTGAATTTAAACCTCGCCCAAAGCAACAATTTTCAATTAGAAACTTTGGAGAAAATTTTAAAACTCGACCAAACCAATTCAACGTCTTTTTCAAAATAAAAAAAAAAAATATGTTGGGATGAGCAACTTGCTCTAATTTTAATGTTGACAATCCAACTCTGAGCAAAAGCGCGACGTTTTCTTGGTTAAAAAAAAACAAAGAAATAATCAACTAATTCACTATCTATTGATATATGTGATTTGCCTATTAATATTCCAAATGAGTAATCATAAAATTTAATGGAGTTCATACCATGTATTCGTGATTTTTACACAAATTGATATGAATTATTTAATAAAAGAAAAACAAGAAAATGATATGACTTATAACTAAATCACCCAATAAAGAAAATTTCTAACTTTATGATTAGAAAATAAAATTTTCATAACATTATCTAGAATTTTGATTTATCCACAATAGAGTTGGTCCATCAATTATCCAATAATATTTCATGACTAGTCTAACTACATGTTTGTCTAATTTCAAAGTTACTTGAACTTTTTTTTTTTTATTATTATTAATCCTTTGTGCCATGATGTTGTAAAGCCAAGCACAACCATACAATCTTGAAATTAGAAGTGTCTCCATTCCATCAACTCGTGCAAACTTGAAATATAATGAAAAATTAAGATTCATAAAATCTTTGAAAGTTTAAAATCTAGGTAATTACTAATTAATTATTTAGTATTATAAAATTTCATGTTTGCTTAATATGGTAATAATATATCGCAGTAAAAAGATTAACTTAAGCATAGAATGTGCTAACCCCAAAAGAAAATATGCACGACCCCATGTCACGGGTGAAAATAATTCAATATAGAAGATGATGCAATCGTCTTAGGTTTTTGATATTACAATAATTTGTATGACTGTGTGATAAATAAGTTTGGTGTTACAATAAGATACGTTGAAAGGTTCTGTGATCTTTTGTGAAATTAACCAGCATTATTTTGAAGGAAAATTATTAAGACTTAATTTGATATTGCTCTAATTTTAAGATAATCAAGAAAGAATTTGATGCTGGAAAAATCATTTAAGTATTTGATAAGCTTTTGTTCCAAAATTCTTGTATTAGTAAGCAAAAATGCTTTATTACACTGTCTTATATAATTATTAAAATGGACATTGATTATATTAATGTTTTTTGGTATTATTATTAGTAGAATTAGTATTAAAATTATAATATTCATTTTTACTTTTACCTCAATATGTGATTTATTAAAAATATATCGAAGGCTATTCACTATACTAAGGTTAAAAGGGAAAAAAATAATATCTATTAAATCCCAAAATTAATAAAATCAAAGTTCTAATAAATGATAAATATGAGAATATCAATATATAATGATGGATAATAGGAAAATTATTTAAAAGCAAAATCTGATAAGCTATCTCTTTATTACCTCTCAAAATATGTTATTAATGGTATAAATTCTTCCATATTTTATTTATTTATTTTTAATTATCAAATACCTAAAACAACTGTGTTTGTTTCGCAATAAGAAGTTGGGGGTATAAAAGTAATTCCAAACAAGGCCTAAAAGCAAATTTAATCATATTTCGTCTGGATTAAAATCTATTTTAATCCAAGTCAAAGTCAAACAATCAATATTAACCACATCTTTCATGGGTCTTACAACTTTTCAATCATACATTTCAAAAACTTATATCAAAATCTACTATAAATCTAATTTTAATTTCCACCAAACACACTCTTAGTAACTTGATTGAGATTTTTCTGAAAGTTTAGTGACCTCTGATGAAATTACCCTAATTTAATGGATTATGGAATACCAGAAATTGTTGGTTTGCGTGCTTTATCGGTGGCAGTTAATTGTCTTCCTTTCAATGCCATACCCCACCCCCACCCCACCCGCCAACCCCCACGCTTCCCCTTTAATTGTAAGCTCCCAGAACCTGGTACATCGGTCGATTATTGACGCACAGAGTTGTGGAATTTACCAAGAAATAAGGCATGGCAAACTCCACTCAGTTGAAATCCGAAGCCCTCATGGAGCAAATGAAACTCCATATGTCAACTGATGCAGGCAAAAAGCTTGTTGAAAAAATTGGCTTGGTTTATCAGATCAACATAGCCCCCAAGGTTTTGTTTTTATTAAATAATTATTCGATTATTTGTGTAGATATTTATGAATTTGTTGTAATTATGTATTGTGTTTTTCGTCAATGGCAGAAAATTGGATTTAACGAGAAGTCTTTTGTGGTTGATCTGAAGAAAGGGGAAATTAAGGAAGGTTAGGGTTCTAGAAAAACTTCTCTATTTCATTTTCTTCGGCTTAATTTGAAGTATATCAACAGTAATTGATGAGAAAATCTGGAATTTACCTATCATCGAGATTTAATATTTCCATCTACTGATTTTTTTTTTTCTAGGGCCGTACGAGGATGGGAAGCCTGATGCAACCTTTTCGTTTACTGACGATGATTTTGTTAAGGTTGCCTCTGGGAAAATGAATCCTCAATTTGCATTCATGAGGTGCCTTTTTAATTCGTTTTCGACTGAATTGATTTGTTTTAGTGAATGAAAATTAATAGTTTCAATTTAAATGTGTTGGATGGATGCAGGGGTGCTATCAAGATAAAAGGGAGCATAAGTGCGGCCCAAAAATTTACGCCAGATATTTTCCCCAAACCCTCAAAGATGTGAGCAGTCAGGTCACAATGTTCTAGATTATGTTCTAGCCAAAATTTCACACATGGTTTAGGAAGATAGCATTGTTATCAAGTCAGCAGTTGTATCTTTAAGATGAAACGGATGTTTTCTTGTTTGTCTTAGTACTTGACTGAAGGCATGCTTTTCACAAGGATTTCAAGACACTCAGCCCATTGAAATAAATTCTCTCATTCATTTATGCGTTTCTTGCTTGTGTACTTAGCAGAAATTGGCTGATATTTTTCTATTAGAACATAATGTCTCCTTTACATGTTTTGTGGTTTTCCTGTCTGAGGTCTAAAGGCAATTTAGATCAGACAGTTTTGCAGGTGATAATTCTTTTTGATCCTTGTTCTACAGATTTGGAAAAAGCCTATTCCTTAAGAGGTCTTCAGACATAAAATTAGACGCATTAGTGTCTTGTGGCGGTGTATCAAAGTTATATTTAATTACACCTGCAAACAATACAATATAAGTTGAGGGAAGAATTTTAAGGAGGTGTTGCATGTAATATTCTCTGAGTATGTGCTCAAAATTGAAATTGTGGAATGGCATCCACTCACATATGTAGATTTTGTTCTATAGCCAATATTAGTTTAATTGTCTATTTGTCTTGAAAAAGTTGCTTTGTGATTCGTATGCTCAAGGATGATGGAGGATTGTAAAGTTCGTTGTCAATGCTTTTATCTTGTGATCTTACTGGATGTTTTCTCCTTGAGAACTCGTTTACTATGAGCATACCTTGAGTTGTATGATACAGTGTCTATTTTTTTTTTGGTAAAATAACTTTATTTACCTATCAGAAAATAAAGGGATGGTGTCAGTTTTAGTGCATCAAATGCAACTAATTTTTGTCAAAAGTCTAGGCGCTTATACTAAACATGTAAATTGACCGAGTGAAGTGCCAAAATGCTGAAAGTTTAGTGCTAAAAGTGCCATATCCTTTTGTTGGTTCAGAACTGACAATGGATGACGATAATCTGTGACGCAAAATGCCTGGATTTTTCAACAGGAAATAATAAATTTTGTTTTCATGTCAATATAGCATTAGTGCTGTGCCAATAATTGTACTTGATCAACTTATAAAGGTTTCCTGGGATTTTCTTCAGCATGAAATATGGTGTAAGTTAATTTTCCTTCTTACTTGAGGATAATTATGTTTATGATTTATTCTACGTTGTTGATCAATCTTCTAATTTGGAAGAATTGCTATGTGAGCTTTCACCTTGGAGCTAATTTCAGTTTTGGAAATACGTTACTGTTTTAATGTGCGGGCTAAAGCTGAAGCTGTCATGATGGTACAGAAGTCTTCAAATGGCCTGAACATTTGATACAATATGAAGACAACATGTAATGTATTAGAAGAATGGAAAAGCAAGAGCCAGATCACAGTCCTCCACTGACAGCAGGCATTCTTTATCTTCAAGATTTCGAGCTTCATTTTCTAGAAAATGATTTTTGTGAATCTACCACATCTATAATTCGATTTACGTGCCATAAATGATTCTGGATTTGACTCTGTTTAGTTTGTAAACATTTGCTCAGAATTGGTACGATGTAAATTATTCTCGAGGCAGGTTTATTTAACTTCCATCATAGTCAAACTTGGAGAAGATTGAACCCTATATTTATGAAAGCAGTATCTATCATACAAGAAGCTATATGGCAACTTGAAAAAATACACAATATTGTGAGAAAGATCTCTTTAAAGGGAAGGAAGGAAAAAAAAAAAAAAAAAGGAGATAGGTAGAAAAACATTAACCACTCTCTCTACAATAATTATGTCTGAGATCACATCTTTCTTTTATATCCATCTTTATTAATGATTTTGCATCTAGGATTTGTTTTTTTCCCCCCTAGTCTAGGTGGATTTAACAACTTGATATCCTAGTATTGGCAGATAACTTGAATTTGTTGTCATAATACAGACATTGAAGTTTTGTTGCTAAATTAGGGGTTTTAACATCAATTATCAATGAAATCGAACAAACTAATGTCCTCTGTCAAACTTTGCACATACTCATTTGTCTTTATGGTCAAGTTTCTNTATGTGGCATCAGTTTATCATTATATCTCATCAAAAATTTCTCTGCAGCTACTTGATTCTTGAATAATAGAAGACCATAGCCCTCAGACTGGCCCATTTGAGCATTCAGAATAACCTTTATAGTACAAATCTCTACACGGACTCCATAGAAACACTTGTGATAGAGATAGTTCTCGTCCATTCCGGGCTGTAAGTTATCGACCCGAATACAACAGCATCTGTTTCTGATAGTTTCTGATGATTTTGCAGCATATGGAGCAACCCTAAATATTTGCACCTGATAACCCGTGTGCATTTTTTCCCATACTTTTGCTTGATAGTGGTTCACTTCACCAAAGGGATCCACAGCTGCTAAGGTAATGTAATAGATTGCAGCAGCGGCAGGCTCCATGTTGAGATTCAGAATTCTCAAGAACTTGAGGTTTGTATCGTGTTCCTTCTTGTTGTATTGTTCTACTGCAAAGCACGCTGCACGTTCGCCTCTCTGATAAATACGACTTTGATTTTTGGAGCAGATTCTTGTTATTCCACCGAGCAAAGTGGAACCGTCGTCTGCTGGTGTCACATAGAATCCCTCGCTATTGCTCAAATCGTCCATGTACTCCGAGTACGCGGCTTCATCAAACGTTAAATTCTCCATATTTGGCCTATTGCAAGAAAAAGGATTGAATTTCTAGAAGAATTCAAAAGTAGATGAGAAGACGTTTTGTTTCATGCGAATGTGTAGGTATGTGTGTATATATATATATAATATATTGGTAGGTTACCATGTCCTAATCCAAATTGGAGTAGGAGAGAGAGAGACCTTAGAAGTTACCTTGAGCATGTTTTGGTAAGTTTTTAAAGTTGTTTTTTAAGGAAGTAAAATATATTTTTTTCTAAATAGCAAGTCATTGAATTAAAAATCTTGGAAAATGGTAAATATTAAAAAACAACCATGTTTGGCCAAAAAAAAAAAAATTATAATTTTTATTAGGAAGAGGATGTTTGTCTAATATGAAAAGTTTAATAATTATATTCATTAAAGTTGAAAATAAGTTAATTATTTATATTTAAAACAAGTATTTTTTTCTTTAAAACTAAGAAAAATTAACGTATCTAATCTAAATATCATAATTATGGTTGATTTCGGTTC
Source organism: Fraxinus cuspidata (assembly GCA_903798385.1). Classification (NCBI taxonomy): domain Eukaryota; kingdom Viridiplantae; phylum Streptophyta; class Magnoliopsida; order Lamiales; family Oleaceae; genus Fraxinus; species Fraxinus cuspidata. The sequence goes on along the minus strand of CAIGRP010113791.1, from coordinate 15,636 downwards.
TTGAAAAACCTGGATATACTTTACATAATTTCCTCAAAATCCTCTCTTACAACACCAAGCTATAAACTTTATTACATCCCTGTAAGAATTTAATTTGATCAAATTATTGTACACTACTCGGCAAGTACGGACACAGAAATTCGGTCACAATTTGTGCAAAACTCGGCACACCGGTGAACAATGGCAGAACAAAAGCACTAAATAAATAACACTGTAACATATGTTGCTATATGAACATAGGATTACATAGATTTTTTAGATGCCATTGATTTCTTTTTGCCCAAGAACATGAATAATCGCGGCAACAATGATTTCTTCTTTTTCTTGGTAACTTTTACATCTGGAGATGAATCTGTCTCTGCGTTGCTGCTCGTGTATGCCCTTGGACTTGATCTCCGATGTAACGAAGATGCATCAGACTTTACGACAATATTCTGGAGTTCCATTTTACCCACAGAGCTCGTTTTTGGACTTCTACTCTGCTTTGCCACAGATTCGCCCGATTTACGCCTTTGTTCAAGCTCTGCTCTCCACTTTCTTAGCTCTTGCTCTACACCCAACTTTCCTCTCTCGGCTATAGCGGATTTCTGCAATGCAGTTTTCAGTGCATCCTTTCTTTCGGCCATTTCATGATTGACTTCCTCCAGCTTATTCAAGATCCTTGATTCGGACTCCTTCGCTACCTCAATTTGGGATATGGCAGCAGCCACCCGCATTTTAGCCTGCTCTTCTGCCTCATAAGCCCGCTTGCTAAGATCGTAATATTCTTCTAAAGAGAGTGTTATTCCAGTTGGCGGATTCTCGGATAAATCACTCTCCTGCAATGCATTAATAGCAACCCTTGCCAGCTTCTCAGAAGCCTTAGCTGCTTCTATTTCTTTTAGAACTGCTGACAGTCTACTCTTTACAGTGCTTGCTTCTGCTTTTGCTTGTTCTGCTTCCCCTTTTGCCCTCTGGAGTACTTCACGAGCCATTTGGGCAAGTTCTCGTGCTCCATCTACCTCTTGAGCAGCTTCTTGTAGTTGCTCAGGGAGTTCAACCATCTTCTCCGTTTCCTCTTTCTCCATCCCAACACGAGCGATCTCCGACTTCGTCCTATTCAGCTCGGCTTCAAGAGATGCAACCACAATCGAAGCCATTCCTTCCCTCTGTCGAATGGCAGCAAGTTCGGATTTTTCTTTTTCCAGTTCCGACTTCAATGCCATGGATGCCACGTTCAAGCAGTTAACTTCAGCTGCTGCTTTCTCAATGCTGAGCTTCATTTCTCCAAGTTCCTTCTTTGCAGAAACAACAGCCACTTGAATATCATCACGGGTTTTTCTCTCTGGTCTTACCGGTGCATCTCTCAAGTTTCCTTCCTCAGTTTTCTGCTTTAGTTTCGATTCCATATAAGTTGTCAATTCAGCTTTTAAATTCTCTAGTAAAGTTGATGCAGTATCTAACTTCAATTTGAGATCTTTCGCCAACAAAATACGCTCATTTAGTTTCTCTAATTCCTCCTCTGCTCGCTTCAATTCCTTCTCCCAATTCAGAGTGTTTTCTTCTTTTGCCATAACTGCTCCAATTCTGTGTTCCTCCGCCTCAAGATGTGCTGCATGTGCCAACTCCAAAGATTCCTTTGCAGTAATGAGCTCGATTGTCAAATCCTCGACCAACTTTTCAACTTTTTTTGACGTAGAAATGGTTTCTTCTGCCTTCTTCACTGCAGCATCTTTTTCTGCCACTAACAATGCATAATTTTTCTGTAGTTGTTCCAATTCATCTTTAACAATTTTAAGCTCAGAAGCAGCAGCCGCATGCCTTGCTCTGAAAACCTCAAGCTGTGCCTTGGCTGCAAAACTGGCTTCATCAGCAATCCCTTTCTCCAACTCTTCAACCCTTAGTTTTGCAAGTTCCGAATCCTGTTTTGCTTGTTCTTCTTCTGTAAATGCTCTTTCTAGATTAAGTTTCAACTCTTCTATGAGTCGTTTAGTACTATCGAGCTCTGTTAAGACCTGAATTTTCGCATCTTCAGCAGCCTCGGATTGTTTCTTGTACAGCGGAATCTCCTCCAGTGCCTTCTCCAGTTCTTGCTCTATAAACTTTCGTCTCTGCATGTGCAACAAGATTCACTAATAAAACTATATTATGAGGATGTAAAACTATAAACCTTGTTAATAGCAACAAAAAAGCAAGATAAAATTATTTGCAGGACACAAAAGTGGGAACACTCAGAAAGATTAAACTACAGCTGCATATTAGTTTAGAAACTGTCACCAATTTATGTTTCTTGATAAACTGGAACACGGTAAAAATATCCGGCAATTTGAGAAAATACAAATATCCACAATTTTGGAATCCAACTCAATGATGAACGTAAGAAAGACAGTAAAACATTAAGTGCATGTTTCATAGGAAGATTTGGATAGCACTAAACTATTTAAGAAAAAAAAGAAGTTAAAATCTTGTTAATTGTAGTATTCAGTCCTGTCTAGTACCGCATACCAAATATGTAATAAGAGAATTGAAGAAGATTTTACCTCCTTAGTCTGCACATGATGGGCTTTCCAGTCAACAATTCCCCCAAACTTTGAAACAGCAGACTTTACAGAATCAAAAGGTACCTTTGTATCGATTTGACCTCGATTCATTACAGAGTTGTTAGGCTGTCTAGAGTGCTCAGTGGATATTGGCGTCTTATCAGAATACATGGGAATTTTGGCAATAATTGTTTTAGGGGATAAAATGGTAGGTATATCATCATCTTCCGGAGATAGGCGCGCAACAATTTTGGATTCTATATTTTCTTGTTTACGAGGCTTAAGAATGTACAAATCCCCAGATGGTGCAATTGAGCCATCAGAGGTATCATTTGGTTGAATACTAGGACTATTGATGGTACCACTATCTAACGATTGCACTGTAGTGTCATCGAGCTTTGCTTCCATTATACTTGATGGTTGATCCTTGTCTGAATGCAAAAATACAGGTGCAACAGAAAACTTGAGTGGAGCATTGTCTTTAAAATCTTTAGTTTCCTGCATTGTGATAATATCCTAAGCAGAGCCAAGTGACCTGGGATTCAAGGAACCAGAAAGAGTACATAAAAATTAGCTAAAGTAAAAAATGTACTATCTTTTATCAAAATCTTTAGTTTCCTGCATTGTGATAATATCCTAAGCAGACCTGGAATTCAAGGAACCAGAAAGAGTACATAAAAATTAGCTAAAGTAAAAAATGTATTATCTTTTATCATCCTCCAAGAAGAAAAGTATAAAAATAAAATAAAGTAAGTGGAGTTGATAACATTGATAAGAAATAAAGATCAATTAAAGGTATTGTGAGTCATCTTTTGTTTTTTCACTAAGTTATATAGCAACTTTTAGTGTAAATGGCAGATTCCTGGTGAAAAGCGTTAAAACAAAGGCAAGTCAGAAGCACCGTGATGAATAGCGTCAAACACCACCAATTCATGAAAATTATTCCCGCTCCATCCTTTGATGAAAAAATGAATATCGCATAATGTGGGAGGATGAAGATTGCAGACATAATTAAAAAATAAATTGTCCTAAAAGCTTAAGCTTCTAGATAAAGTTAGAGGTGGCAGCTGAGCTAGCCTGCGAGCCCTTCAATTTTTTTTTTCTCTGTTTTAGTATCAAACTCAATTTAGTTCCAAATTTTCTTCTATGTATAGAAGAAAAACGCCCATAGGGTCGGGCTGGCTTGTGAAGCCCACGAGCCTAGGACCCTGTGCTCAGTTCTGTTTGCTTGGCCAAAATCTGAGCTCGGTTTAATGAGAGCTCGAGCTGCCCATGGGCCAAACCCTCATGAGCCTGCCCGTGGTTCGAGCCCATAGCCATCCCTAAATAACGTAGTTCAACATGGCATGTACTTTATCCAAGTTGCCGATAACGTAATGGACATCAATGAGAAGCTTACTAAAAATGTGAATCAAGGTCCTAAAATAATAATAAGATGTCATTTTATCAAGCACCCCATTCTACCTACATATGTAACCAGCAACATCATAAATTTAAATTCCTTTGACAACATTTAGGAATCTAATAAAATCAATTTAATTTAACTGCCCTCTGAAATTACAAGCAGCCTATGAATTCAAGATGCAGAACACGGACAGATGCATCTGCTTCTCAAATTTTTATCCTTACGTTAGAGAGGGAAAGAAATTTGTATATGCCTCCCCTCCTTGCAAGTTTGATTCATTTTTCATCAAGGACTAACATATCTACAATTTTAACAAAAGGGTAGTGGCAAGATTTGAATCTTGGACCTCGTATTATTCCATCTCGTCTCCACATTTACTGACTACAAATTTATTTATCCAAATCTTATCTTCTAACATATCCCACCTCCAAAACACACACACACAGGCCATCTGAATTGTTGGTTTATTTTACATTTTAATCCAAATTAACAAAATAATAATAACATTGAATGAATATTCATTTAAGAATTCAATAAATTGAAAATAAAAGCTAAAACAACTTAATTAATCAAATATTTAATAGAATTACAATACTTCAAAGATGAGAGAAAAGAATGTACCGAAGAATCATCAGATGCGAAAGAACATTTATGGGTTTCTAAAATTTCCCAGCTTCATTCACTGCCCAAAAACAGAAAATTAAAATTCAAAATACTAATCAAGAAAATCAATAAATGCATGTAAATACATATTTCTGTATGTATGTATACATTCTTTAATAAATTCATTGGCGGAGCTTTGTTTCAGCTTTTGAGTTTCTATTTCAAGGATTGGTTTCTCTTTTTTGGGTAAAAAATAAATCTGAATTTTCCAATTATTTGCAATTTTTTTGTGGCAAAAAATTGTGGTTTATATGAATCAACAATTTTGAATTCAATGGTTAGAATACATGGGTGGCCTTTTCTTTATCACATTTTAGCGGGTAAATTTCATGCAATAGTCACTGGACTTTCAGTCAAATATCAACTGGGTCCCAAAACTTTAATTTTGTTTTACATTCAGCACTTTGTCATATTCCATCACTATTGTCCCTAAAAAAAGTGAAATTTAGTTAGTGGACAGCAATACCGTGATTGATTTTCCACTTTAACTGTTGTGTGACACTTAAGAAACGGACATAATAAACTCAGGGTTGTAACAATGTCTTCAAAATAAAAAGTAAAAATGTTAGTTTTTTTTAGTTATTTTAACTTTTTTATGTCGTGGCGTAGCGTCAAAGTTGGCATAACATATTAACATGCATGTAATGTATGTGATTATTAGCTAACCTTATTTATTAACCAACTTAATTACCCTTTCAGTCTAATTAAAGGATACGGCAAAAGCGTAAACCGTACTGGATCTCCTTCAACCATAGACCATGACGAAATGGCTTGCCCAACGAAGATCTCGATTGTCACCTTGGCACTTTTTTAGGCCGATCGAGCTCAACTGCCTCCCTGACTGGTGGGCGACGTCGGATCCGGCTTCTCATATCAGGAACATCAGCTTGCACTTACACTATCCACTTGCTAGTCAATCGAATGGGTTGGCTGCACCGCCAATTTTTAGGCCACTTGTTCTCGCTTTATCGTGGACAACCCCCACTAGCAAACGACCTACATTGCCACTTGCCAGTTAATCGAGCTCGACCGTCCTCCTCCAATGACGGGTTGCTTTTAGCCATTTCAACAAACTAGTCCAGCCTAATAGACCCTAGAGCTCGACCAGCCTATTACCAATAGACAATGGGGCTCAACAGCCCTTACTGGTGATTGCTAAAACGGGGTCTTGCCTTCCATAATTTAGTTTTATTATGATTCGTTTGACATGAGTTTTGCTTTTACTTTTACTTTTACTTTTACTTGCCGTAAAAGAGTTTTTGTGGGAAACTACTTTAATTTTTGTTTGAAAACTAATTTTTAAAAACACGAAAGTGGTTTTAGAAGAAGCCACATTGAAGTAACATTCTCTAAAAATTCTTCTAACTACCAGAAATGCTTTCATAAAATTAATCAAATTGATTCAAAAATAATTTTTGGATCTCAAAAACTCATTTTAACTTTTCAAAAATCATACCAAATGGGCCTTATTAAATGTGAACTACATTAATGAAATAAAGAAAAATGAAAAACATTCAAAATTTGAAGCAAAGTGGAAGAATGATTTTATTGTTTGTACATGATCCAACACAACAAGGAGCGCCACTGGTGCAGTTCAGGCCCCAAGTGGCGCTCCTTATTGTATAGAGCCCATGTATAACTAGCATGGTTCATGGAAGAATCCAGACTTCAACAATTTGACATGCTCCGTAAAAACTTTGGAACTAGAACTTAGGCAAATATAAAATCAACATGGTAATATCAATTACTAACTCTCTAAGGGAGGTTGAAGATAGTGGCTCTAAGGGAGGAGGGATTACTTTCTTGAAACAAGAAGAAAAATTTAAAATACAAAGAATTTGTAAGAATAATTTAATTGTTTCAAAATTTGGTGATTGACTAAACTAATTAAAACCATAAAAGGAGTAAAATAATTTTTTTATTGTAAACAAGAAATCATATTATAAACAAGAAATAAAAAAAAAATAGATAAAATTTCTATTACAACAAGAGATTCCATTTGGAATATAATTGTCCTGCATCATTGAAGAAAACTCATCTTTGAGTTTGGTTGAAAAAGAGAAAATTTATGTTTTGGGAAAATACTCCTTATTTTATGCGACATGTTGTGAGTATTAGAACCTAGCTCATACTGTCAAATTCAATTTGTTTGAATATCTAAAACCATTTTTTTCTGATGTTATTTGTTGGGTCCAAGATCCTTTATAGGGTAGGTACTAGGTAGTGTGCTTACTGCATATAACTTTAGATAAAACTATGCCAAGATTTTTCGAATTGTTGAGTAAGGTGGGTGGCTTTTACAGGTTTTGAAGATGCAAATTGACTTTCATTTCATTTTTGTCCAATGGGAGAATGCGATGACGTGGACACTCTATTGGTGAGATCATCAAGTCCTATGTGGCATCCACCTGGCCCCACATGAGGTGAAAGTGTTCATGAAATAATGATGTGTTTGAGCCACGTTATTTTGAAATAATGTATTTTGAAATAGGAGATTGATGGAGAATGTGTGGTTGAAAAATAAGAAAAGATTATTGATGTGATGAAAATATAATTTTATTGATAAATGTGTGGTTGAAAATAAATAGAAGAATGAAAATGAAAATTTTAATATAACTCAAACAAGAACTAATATTATGCGAAAGAATTGTTAAAATACTTGCATTATTTTTCTTCAAATATATTTGATTCATCACATGCTAACTTTTTTATTATTTCCTTTTTTTATTATTATTAATTTTTTGCTTTTTTAGGTATACCTAATTAATTGGTTTGCTCAACTAATACTCTTTGTTTTCAATTCCTTTCATTATCATATCCAATTCTTGCCTCCAACCAATCATTTATCTTTTCTCCAAGTAAAGTTTGGCTTAGTTATTGTCAACATCTATAGGCTGACTCTACCCGAAAGTAAAGCCAAAATTAGGGCAACTAATAATATTATTGAATGCTAAAGAAATTGTGAATTTCCTCTCCCGGCCTATATATTCAAGATTTAAATTTAGGACATTTACGAGCAAGTAATTGATACTTTAATTACTAGATTAGCCATTGATCTCAGTATATCTAAACTTTGGAATCGAAACAATGAGTCTTATCTTGATAGTTCGACATAACAACATGATTAATATAATGTCGAAAACAAAATGTGAGGATAAAAGAATTTGAATTTGAAAGAGAGTGAATGTTTAATGTGTATGATAGAGCGTTTCAGCTTGAATATGTAATGGTATATTTTCCTCTACACATCCATAGTCGATGATTCCGATTATATCTAAGTTCTAAAGTCGCTATTTAGATATCAATATTTTTATACTTTACAATTGTTACAGTTGTCAAGGCTTAATTGAGAATATCATTTTCTTTACGCCCCATGTACTAGATAGTCGAATGACTATTAATCAATAACTTCCATTTGACACCTTCAAGTGCTCTAGTGCTCGAGCTAAATATCACGATTCCATTGAGTTTGATTTAACAACTACAATATATTAAGAAGAAATTTGTTCTAAACGAGAGGGGAAGTAAAATAGATAAACATCTCTTATGTATAACAAAAACAAATTTCTAAAAATTTTAACACATAAATTATGACAACAACAAATCCTGTATCTACGAACAACAATAACAAGATGTGGAACAACAGAAAAAACCCCAATTTTTTCCCCAAAAAATTCAAATATATTTTCTTGGATCAGTAACATTGGTTCTCCAATGTTCATCATGTAATCTCATTTTTCTTGCCTTCTTCCTATCCCATTCCAATTCAATCTTCCTCTTCTCCGTTAAACCACAAAATCCCTGCAAGCCTTTGTCCATGGCGTCATGCAGTTTCCACCATCGCACGTGCGCGACGTCACTGGCGTACACGCGCTGATCTGGTATATCCCAATTACAATCATAATCTCTGTAACACTGCCATGGCTTTAACCCTAGATAATGTATCGAATACAGCTTTGGAGGATCGGACCCGAATAGCTGGTTCTTCACACTAGCCTCGATCGAACTGTTGGACCAGAAATTTTTCAGAAAATTGACTCTTCTCGGCAATCTATGCCACCAGACGAACACTTCGTTGAGAAATCCCTGGTCGCCGCCGTTGTAGGAGATGATGTCTTTACGACGTCGCATCAGCATCTTGAATGTGCAATTCGAAGGCTCGATCAACATTATACCCGAATTGAATATGGATCCATCGTTCCCAGTGGCTGACATTTGGGGGAAATTGAACATAATATCCAAATTACGTAATACAATGATATCTGAATCGATGAATATGATTTTGTCGTAATCAGTGAGCTGCCATAGACGGAACTTGCTGTAATTGTATTCGTTGTAGGTGTGTTTCTCGGCTTTTGGGTTTCGGATCCGTTTGATGAACCGGAGCTTCCACCCGGCACGGGCAAGGGCGGCTCGTTTGGATTCGGATATCGAGTTGTCTATTAGGAGAATTAGGTCGCGTTTGGTTCCAGTTCGGAGGAGACTTTGGGCTAGGATTATTGCGCCACAAACGTAGGCTTCCGAGGAATGGAGAATCGTGGCGTAGGCCTCTCGTCTTTCAATCCCTTTGTTGCGATATACTTTGGAAACATCGTATGTTTTGTCGACCCCTGCAATAAATATTTCTCAGTTACGTTAACAAGACTTGCAAAGGATATGAGAAAGAAAATAACATGCATCGGGATATTATTGACTGATATCGAGATTTTAAATGAGCTAACTTATTTAAAACCTTAAATTGTTAACTAATAGATCAAATAAGACTTGACATGCCATTTGCCACCATTGGGCCTAAGTATGTACTTTGTTGGTTTTTTATGTTAATTTTTTAAGAAAAGACGAATAGAGAAAAAATGTTGCTAGCATAAATAGAGATGGTAATGGGGTTGGGCATGACCCTTCTCGTCCCTCTGCCCTCTAGGAATTTTAATCATCCTTGCTCCAATCCTAGCTTAAGGGGATGCAGGGCCTAGTTAGGATATATATTTATATAAAGAATCACGCTATGTGTCACTTGGCGCCCCTTACAGTATGGGCCCATGTGGCCCTATACAACCATTATAATCTTTATATAAATAACCAAGTCTCGAGCATTCAAGTTGGGTCCATGTTTCCCGTTCCAGACTTGGGGGAGAAATCCCCTACTGCACTCCTGCCTTAATAACGCCATTAATCAAGGAAACCCACCCCATTGGAGGTGGGGCACCGTGGGGTTCCTAGTGGATCCCTATGCATAGATGGTCCACTTGGGCTGTGGGGGCTGGGCTGCCCCCACAAGCTTTTTCATCTCTACTCGTTGAATATGAGAGAAATTTACTGTTTTTAGCAAAATATGTACAAACTCTATTTTATCTTTTAACAAAAGTATGACACGTATGAATCTTATAAATGAGTGATGACGAGACTTTAATTCAATAGTTTTTTTTTTTAATGCTGTGTTTATCTTAACCATAATAAATAATCATTTCGACATAATCAATCTATGGTTGTACAACAAATGAAAGGCGCAACCTACATAATTAGAATAATTAACCAAGGACCACAAGCAGTTAAGCACCAACCTTGGAAAATTAGCAATTAAGAAACCAAATAAGATTAGATTTTTCAACCAAGCTTCTAATGGTAGGAATTAATAATGGGATTTCTTTCCTTTAGTTTTAAATTTCGTTGAAAATGAGGACGCTGAAATGTACGTGTGAGTATATTAAAATTGATAAGATAAGAAATACACGTATATTTTAACAACTCGAGGTAACGCAGGTAAATTATCTTAAGATAATGACGACTGAAGTGGTTAGGATGTGTTTTGCATAAAAGTAGAGAAGCTCTTATACATACTGAGTGACGTAATCTCAGTAAAAATACGTTAGAAGAATGGGTTAGCAGTGTACCTTTTCCCCATAGCGGCAAAGCCAAATCGCAGGAGCCAATAGGCAAAGACACCTTCTGCTCCAATTTCACCATATTTGGCGTATAATACCACCAGTACTCCCCTTCTCCTTCTCGTTTAACCATATCATCGCATCGAAACAGCTCGACCATTGGCATGCACTTGCTCAAAAACACAAATTTTGTCCTCTTTGCCCAATCCCTTCTCCCTCTTTTCACAGCCAAATTTGCTGCAATCAAATGCACTTGAAGCCTAAACACATCCCTATTCCACCCTTCTTCAGGAATCTTGCATGGCAATTTAGCGACTATCATGTCCATATAACCATACTTGTCAAGATCTGGCATTGGAATGATAGGGCATAATGGACCATCTCTTTCTTCTTCTTCATCTATCCATTCTGGGAATATGTCCTTCCATTCAAAGTAATCGGAAACTTTCTCGAAGAGGATTGGTGTAGTATGGCCGTATGCGTTCCATTCAGTAGTGTCTTCATCCTCCATGTTCACCATTCCAATCTTCATATTTCTGCCTCTCCCAATTATGTCATTCAGAAAACCAGGTGTCTCCCTCTTGATCATCGTCTCTCGAAGTGTCTTTGGTTGATTTGCGCGTGGCTCTTCCAAAACCGCTTTCATTTTAATGGCGTTTTCTGTCTAAAAAACAACCCAAATTGGGATATAAGTCAGAAAGATCGAGAAGTAGAACTATTCAACTTAATTCGTTCATGAAACTTGAAAAAAAGAAAAAGCCTAATGGATCTTGTTTCTTCTCTTCTTGGCTAGCTTTTTTGGGGCAGTTTACAAAAAGAATAAGCCCTCACATTAAGCTGCCCCGTAGACTGAGTCTTTAATCCACGTGCATTTCCTACACAACACGAATTATCTCACCTTACCTTCTGATGGCACTCACGCAACGAGCACGTAACGATAGACGACGCGTGCTGGTTATATTCCGAAAGCGAAGGCCAAAGGAGAAGAACTGCATAGGTGATGAAAACACAAGCTAAGAAAGCCAGGTTAATTTTGAGAATAAGAGCTCTTGAAGAAGGAGATTTTATCATCTTCTTGAACACCATTGCATAAGGAAATATATCCACAAAAGTAAACTCTTAAGGTCCTATGCAACTAGTTTATATATCTATAGCTACTCTCTCAAGGTATATAAATTTGTGTATAAGGGTATTTATTATATATAGATAGACGGACTTGGCTGATATATACATTGTTGTTAGAGCCTAGAGGCATTTTTGGGAATAAAGTTACAAGAGAAAAATATTTGAAGGATATAGGACCAATTAATGAGCTCCAAGTGTCACCAGCTTCATTGTCTTACCTTGGAGACAAAAGGGTAGGAGCTAGTGAGTTTACTTGTTGACATATGGTGTAGTAAGAAATTTTAAGAGAAATATTTCTTGAATTTCCATTAATATCCTTCCCAATTTCCAAGACGTGGATATGTAAAAACCCTTTTTATTCTATATTTTTTAAATATATTGTCAAAACCCACATTAGGTTACTACTAATCAAGTAGTTTTTGTACCTCCTTAGTTCCAAAAGCATAATGACATGTTTTGTAAGGTGATTGATAAAAAAGCTGAAGTCTTGCTTGTTATATTATTCAGTATGCTAAATATACACTAAGGCCTAAGGGTGTGTAGTACATCAACGGACATGATAAGAGTGAACATGATTTAAGGAAAAGAGACGTGTGACGAAATACATCAATTGTTTTATTCAAACATATTCGCCATCCAATATATCATACCAAAACATATCTTAATAAATTACAGAAGAAGCTAGGGACAAATTGGTAAATTTTGCTATGCAAGAAATGGTAGGAATTGCTTGTAGAAATCTTAGAAGGGATTTTGACGATATTGCCAACAACCATATAGTTGTCCTGTCAACTTCTTTCATGCATAAGAGCCTCCACCAATACCAACTTTTGTTATTTTAAATCAATTAATAATCATTTTAATTAGATCATGTTAAAATAAAGTAATATATTTTTATTGTGTCAGATATACAGTCACACCAAACCAAAATTGTTGTAATGTTTAGCACAATTAACCAAACTCATCAAATTGTATGTTACACAATCACATTCTATGCTCTCAACATCAATTATATGATGATTTAATTAATTACCATTACAAATTGAGAACGAAAGATTATGTGTTTGCATCAACATCAGGCCTGTGATTTGTCATTTTGATGGGAATTGATTAATCTTAAAGCCAACTTAATTTGTATAGATATTATTTGGCAGTTCATCAATATTTAAATAGGTATTGTTTGGAGAGTTTCTTTAATTATACTTATAAGTCAAATGATGATTATTAAACTTTATGAACATTGTGGTTGTTTTTAATATACTATACTATTCTATCTTTTAACCTCGTGTCAATGGTCAAAACGAATTGGATTGTGTATTAGTTAAAAGTTAAATTTAACATTATACATTTGGATGCTTGAAATATACGATATCTAAGTCCGCAACTAAGGAGATTAGTGTGATCGGACCCCTTCCTCTTCTCCTTAGTTGACTTTTGGGAATTCGTTCGGAGAACAAGCAATGTTGGTACTCTGAGCATAGGGAAAAGGCTTACATGTTGTTGTCAACTTCAGATGAATGCTTAAATTAGTTTAATTAAGAAATGAGAGAAAGACGAGGCATGCTTGGGAAGAAGAAAGAACAATCAAGAAAGCAGTTGATAACTCAAACATATTTATTATTTTAAGTTAAGTTAGACATAATTTACATTATAATTGAGATAAGGTGACTAAAGCTTAGTTTTTTTTTTTTTCTCTCGTGCTAGAATATTATAATTGGGTGGGATAAAATCATAAAATATGAAACTCAAGCTATTTGTTTATATAAAATGCAACAAACCTCCCATTTGCCACAGTTTGTATAATTGGCCCATCATATCTATACTAGACTTTTTCAAGGCCTGCAATCTATATACTTTTGTTACTTTCTTACTTATTAGTTTTTTTTTTCTCAATTTACATTATTTATGTTTATTGGTAAATTACAAATTTGTTCTCTACGGTTTATAAAAATTACATACATCCTTTCTTATTTTTTAAAATAATAAAAACCTAATCGGAGAGTTAAATTCTATTAAGAATAAGTTTTAGAGTTTGAACTCTCGATTCATACATTGAAATTCTTAGATAGTCGACATAAATCCCGCTTCTTCCCTTTCAGCATTTTATTTTCTATTTTACCCTCATGTTTTTTTATAGAATGTGAAACTATTATTAAATAATAGTTAACAGCCCTCATTTCTCTCTCTCCTTCCTTTTTTTTTTTCTTTAGATTTTTATATAAATGTGACCATTGTTTTTAGCTAAAATAAATATAGTTTAGCTAGGTGATAATGTTTGATTAAATTATTTTCTTTGATCATTAATTTTTGTAGTTGTAACTAAGTTTAAATTTTTTCTTAATGCAATTTAAGAATAAATAAAAAATGACCATAAATAAAAAATTATGATTATTTCATGTAACGCCACGTTCTTCTTCTCGTGACTTTTGCATACTATTGTTGCCTAATGATATATTTATATTTAATTATTAATTTACTAACTATGTTTTGCATTAAAATGTACTTTGGACACCGTAAAAAAATCTCGTGCCAATTGAAGTTAATTATAGTATGCTATAATTCAATTAAACCTAGAATATACATTATATGATATATTTATTTTATAATAAGCTTTTAATAATATAGCTCGTCACTTTTACGTATTTTTGAACCTAGACTCGTCCTCAAAAACATTTAAATATATATTTTCTAAAAGAATAAAATACATTCTATCTAATTTACAATTAGATAATAACAAAGAAGCTGAACTAGCCAATGGAGTAAAGTTCATGAATTTGTTAATTAGCACAATTTTATCCTTAAATAAATGCCCCAAAATCAGAAAGAAACCTTATTTTTTTTCTACTCAGCTTTTGCTTAACGTTCTCAGAATTCTCGATCACGTCTTGGACCTCTCATGAAATAGTTAATTAATAAATGTTACGTCCATTCGATCCTTGTAAAGTAAGAAAATAGGTTGCTAAGTAATTTCTTAAATTATTTGATTGTCTCGTAGTTAAGAGAGTAACATCATGAAAATACAATAGAAACTTGAAATCTTAATTGAAGTTAAGACGCTCTACTTGAAAGCAGCATTTAATCTATAAATTTTGGTAGAACTTCTCTTAGTACTAGTTTCTTTTTCAAAGTGTCTCCTAAAGTTATTTTGAAAATGGAAGATTTCATAATTAAGGGATTAAGTTTCACCAATTTCAAATTCAAGAAACGAAGTTTAAAATTTAAAATTTCAGGTTTTATTTATTAAATATATTAATGTCACAATTTCATATAATTTGGTCACAAATTATTTTACGGTCACAATTCAAAAAAATTATAGGTCACAATTTGTTCATTGGTCACAAATCAAAAATTTATATGTCACAATTTATTTATCGGTTACAATCTATCAAATTAATAATCACATATTATTTATTTGTCACAAATCACAAATTTTATAAGTCATAACTTATTTTATGGTCACACAAAATATCAAATTAATTGATTACAAATTATATTTATGTCACAATTTATCAAATTTTTGGTCACAAATTAATAAATTTTTAGGTCATACAGTATTTATTGATCACAATTTATCTATTTCATTGGTCACATATTGTTTATTTGTCACGCACCAACCAATTTATTGGTCACAATTCACCAAATCACTTGTGACCACCACCAGCGCTTGTGACCATCACCACATCTTTGCAACAGTCCAAACCATCATCGCCATAACCACCACCAACACCTCCCGACATCAAAAACATCATCTCAAATACCGTAGTCAACATGACAACCAACACCACAACCCACTCACCACCACCCAAACATCGTACCCCCACCACCTATAGCACCATCATCACGGCTTGTACTACCACCGTAACCCACCACCACACCAACATCACCGCAATGTTAGTAGCCAGCCAAAGGGTGTCCCTTGCCAAGGTCCCTAGAGCCCCTGCCACCACCACCTTCACCGTCGCCGTCGTCGCCTGATTCACCACCGTCGTCATATTTCCACCTTCACAACCGACAAAAACTCCCAACACCACCAAAATCACCC
>CAIGRP010113787.1:0-10168 GCA_903798385.1 Fraxinus cuspidata | reverse complement strand
AGAAAATGAATTGCTAAGAAAATTTTTCCAATCAAATACGCTAAAAAGTGGAAAAATGTGTTCATGAAAATTCTTTGCGTATCAAACACGGCTAAAGGAAATCTATTTTCCATTTCATCTCTCCAGTTTGGCCTTTCCCAAGTCCATATGACTGAAACTTGAAAGTCATATATGAATAAGTGAAACATGGAAAATTAAGGCGGCTTTCCTATTGGGTCCCTGTATGATTTTGCTAAAATTAAAACTTCAGTAAATTTTGATAAAATTTGATGAAAATTATGATTAAAAATTAATAAGAAATTATAAATCTAATGAAATATGTAGTTAAAATTAATTGTTAATTTTTTATTGATCTTTTTAACTAAACCAAACAAGGTCTAAACAACCTCATATGATTTTGAAACTTCAGTAAATTTTGATAAAATTTGATGAAAATTATGATTAAAAATTAATAAGAAATTATAAATCTAATGAAATATGTAGTTAAAATTAATTGTTAATTTTTTATTGATCTTTTTAACTAAACCAAACAAGGTCTAAACAACCTCATATGATTTTGAAACTTCAGTAAATTTTGATAAAATTTGATGAAAATTATGATTAAAAATTAATAAGAAATTATAAATCTAATGAAATATGTAGTTAAAATTAATTGTTAATTTTTTATTGATCTTTTTAACTAAACCAAACAAGGTCTAAACAACCTCATATGATTTTGAACTTGTCCCTTCCTGATTCCGAAAGCTCCTTTCGTACGCCTACAACTACTAATTTGAAATAATCAGTGTTCTAAAAAGCGTAAAGCGTGGCTAAGCGTGGATGCCAAGCTTCAAGCTTTACAAGCCTAGGCGAAGCTTGGGCGTTAAAAAGCGTTTTTTTATTTTTTATTTTTAATCATTGTAAAAAAATTCAATAATTCAAATAAATTAAATAATACATACCAAACATCTAAAATTATAAAATACTGTATTTACTTAATAATTAATTCCTACATAAAGATAAGTTTCAAAATCATAATTACAAATCGTAGATAACTTATGGCTTAAATTTTATATAATCTAACTTTTTATCGGATTACAATTCAATATCTTCTTATGTAGGTTTTATTTAAGAAAAAATAAATAAAAATTGGCCCCCCTTAAAATTTGGGCCTAAGACGGAGGTGCGCCTATGAACACGTAGGCGAGCATTAAGCGGTCAACATTGTCGTTGACCACTTAATTCCCGCCCGCCTAGGCGCGCCTAGGCTAACATTAAGCGGTCAACGACAATGTTGACCGCTTAATTCTCGCTTAGGCTCAAGGCGAAGTACTTTCATCACGTTTTACGACTATGCGATGCCTCTACGCGCTTTTTAGAACAGAGAAAATAATTGTCATTCATCTTCTATTCCTCACCAACTCAAGACGAGTACATCTACTTATAAAAGTGCTTGGTAACCTAAAAATTGGTACTAATCAATGTGAATATACACAAAATATTTGGCGACGAAGTTACTGCAAAGAAATTTCATTATCTTTGAACATGTTGAAAAGCTCCCAATGAAAGAGGGAGATGATTTGGTTACAAATTCAATTAGTTTGTTTGATATTTTAATAAATGTAACAAATATATAGAAAAATAATCGATAAATACTATTGTTACGTCCCTTATAAAGAGGCTTCAAACCATCGCCAACGTGACAGTCAGCTAAACAAATCAATAAGGATCACACTCCACCTTTGTGCGATGAATGCCAAATAGTCAAGTCAAGTCAAGTCATGAATCTACTTGTTAAAGGGAAATAGATTACTGCCCACCTAAGGAGTGGTTGTAACGCTCCGAAAATTTTATAGAATAAAATTATTATTTGTTTTATATGCTATATTTTAATTTTTTTTTTTTTAAAAATGAGGATTAAAATGAAATAAGTTTTTAAAAAATAATTTAATTTTTGGGTCAAATAATTATGTTTTGATAGAGCGAGTTTTAGTATATCAATATTGGACTCGTTGGATAGCTCGTAATTAATTAGAAGTATTCGACGCGAGAAAAAGTTGTTTTGGATAAAAACACATTAAATTAGACTCAATTGAAAAAAAACAAGGATAAATAGAATTTTAAATAATTTTTAACCAAAATCAATTTCTCCCTAGACACGTGTGTGTGTGAAATGATAAAGTAGATTTTGACTTTATAATTTTTTTTTGGTTATTGGATAAAGTTTAAAAGTAATCATAATTATATTATTTGAATTCAATTCTTATCCAATTTGATAGATACAATTTTTCATTCCAATTGTACGATAACTCAACCAGTATTTTTATAAATAGTGTGTAATTATCACCAAAGAATTTTACACAGCAGTTTTCATAAAAAGTAGCTTTAAATTGCTAGTATATTTTTTTTTTCAAAAGCTCATTTGATCAATCAAGGTAAAACACTTTTGTGCAAGTGGTTCGTTTTCTTATGCTTTTATATTCATTAATTTATGCATGAATTTTCAGTGGACTTTCGTGTTCTTTATTAATAGATATGAGATCCCATGGGAATTTAAGATGACCTAAGATGAGTGTGTCGTTTGATCACCAATATACTCCATAAAAGAAGAGTGGTATGAAGTGTTTATCTTATTGTGAATGAACACTGCACGTATCTTACTATATATTTTTAAATACTCACTCTTATAAAATTTTATAGGTTAGTTCAAGTCGATTGGAACAGTGACGGGATGGTGATGCAACTGTCAAGAGAAATCAAAGAAATAAAATATTAAATTTTTTTTCTTTAAATTATTAGTCAGTTTAATTTGTTCAAAAACAATTATTTAATTTGTGATTATGTTTTCATTATGAATATTCCAAGTATTTTTACTAAAAAAATATTATTTTATCGTTAAAGAAATTGAAGTTTTGGTAACCCTCCAACGTTTGTGAAATTTTGGAGCATTACAGTTACCATGCATCGTGGCAACTCTTTAGCCTAATGAGATGCCACTCGAGGGTCGGATAACCAGCAGATGAGGTCATGTGCCCCTCCATCTAATAGTCTCAAATCCACCTCTTTCCCTACATATGCTCATACTTAGTGCAATTTTGAAGGTAATGCAATTCCAAATACAAAAGAGAAACTTTGTTTTTGACTTCCTCTTTTAGAAATGATTTATAAATTCAGTCGAAATTAAAAATTAATTTTTGAAATCAGATGATTATCAATATTATTTTTATGTAAAATAGATAATAATTTATTTCTTTAAGATATCTACATAATTTTAATTGCTTGTCATTTAAGGGGGAAAATGAGATTTATCTCTTTCTTAATTCCTTTCCTAAAAAATAGCTAACAGTTACAATGTACATATTATCGGTCATAACCTTCATTGATTACTATTGACCACACAATAGGGGCTTGTACGTGTGTCACACTAGGGGCCATTTGGAGATGTATGTCTTTGTCGTTTATTAATCTTTTGATATTAATTTATTTTTATCTTCTATTGTAATGTTCCGTAACTTCATTTATCTTACTCAATGTAATCAGTGTATCTCATCAACTGCATATAACAGTGTCATTTGTGACCCGACGAAAATATGAAACAATGTGATTATACGAGTGTGTTATGTAACTGTGATAATATACCCTTATTTGAGCTCCATTATGTGAAATCTATAATTCATATGCGACTTATATAACTTATGTGATTTTAGTTTCTCCAAAAGTGCACCATAAATATGACCGCATGTTCCATCGAATATCTTTAATAAAGTAAAAAGATATCCATTCTCACTAATCATTTTATCTAGCCGCTTGTTCTTTGAGGCAATAAAATTAAAGAAAATTAATGCTTCAAATAACAAGTTGCTACAGAAAATGACTACCGCAATTCATGGCTATGAATAATATTACTCATGTTTATAAAATTAAATTTCAAAGGATAAAATTAGTTAAGATTTGGCACAATTAACTGGATTTTAGTCAAAATAAATATTTTAAAAAAAAAATACCTGATATTTATACATAATTTTTCTATTATAGAATTGAAAACCCAGTCACTTCAAATGCCCACAAATCACACTTGCAATGGACATTGTTTTTTTTTTTTACTGGATCACCTAAATATTACCTATTCACATTAATTTGTGAAAAAAAAAATTACTACCTATTTATGCTACTTGGAGTTTTTCAAAATTATTGAAGATAGGACATGTCAGAGGAAATAAGTGTCTCGAATTTAAATCTCATAACCATCAATAATCTCCACCTCTGTTTGAGCACCATATTTTTTGAAAAATTGATTTTGTAATAGTTATTTTTAAATAAAAATAAAAATAAAAAAAAGTTTTGAGTTTATATTAAAAATTATTTTATTTAAAGATTGTGTAGCTGAAAATGAGTTTGGAAAAAAATAAGTTTGGAGATAACGGAGATTGCTAAATAAATAGCATTACTCAAAAATTTATGTCCTATTGCAATGCAAATATAAGCCGAATAACCAATCCAAATATCCAATTCATTTGAAACCAAATCTATACATGACACGAGGCACTTTGCATATTTAGAAAGTGGGATGCCCTAAAAAAGAAAAATCTAACCTTTATTCTTCCTAAGAATGGTAACTTGAAGAGTTGAGTTAAAAAGTAGAAACATGGTTCAGTTTTCATCTTCTTTCCTTTGTTTCAGCCCGAATACAAGGACACCAGTATATATACAATACAACCTAGGACTTGACACATAGTACTCCAACCAATAGAGTAACTTACGGGAATCAAAAAATTTCGAAGGAAAGTTTTGTGTGTTTGTGTGTAGAAGAGAGAAGAAAATGAAGAAATGTGAGTTATGCAATTCTACTGCAAGAATGTATTGTGAATCCGATCGAGCAAACCTGTGCAGGAATTGTGATGCAAGGGTTCATACAGCAAATTCTCTTGTAGCTAAGCACTCAAGAAATCTTCTATGCCATACCTGTCAATCTCCAACCCCGTGGAACGGTTCGGGTACCAGGCTTGGGCCTTCGGTTTCTCTCTGCGAGTCGTGTGACCTTGAAAATGGGAGTATAGAAGTAGACGAGGATGACGACGAGGACGAGGACGAGGACGAGGATGAGGACGAGGACGGAGACGAGGACGGGGAAGAACATAACGAAGAAGATGATGATGCTGATAGTGAAGTTGTATCTTCATCTTCAACATCTATCCCTCCACCTTTTCCTTCAAGTTCTTCCAGCTGTGAAGACTTTTCTAGGGGAAGAAACGGTGTTTACAGTTCAAATTTCGGGTTCTCGTCTGCATCAACAGTTGAGGATTATAGTGTATGTTTTTTTTCTTTCTTGATTCTATTTGTTATAACACAAGTTCTGCTATGAAGTCCTCAATATTCAAACGTTTTCCATTGCTTTAGGGGATTGAAAGAGCGCATGGGAAAAAAAGGGCTCGTGAACATTGAGATATTCTTGATTATCTATGTTCTTCGAGGTAATTTGTACTTGCGAATCCCAGTTGGAAGATCGAAGAATATTCAGTAAACGAAGTCTCGACGCAGTTGTTATCATTCTCTATTAAAAAGTTGTAAGGCATTTGAATTTTGAACAATAAAATTCAATCCAAAAGCATATTGGGATTCTAGTCTAAATCAGCTTGCCATGAACCTCATTTTGCCCCTTTATTCTTGATGTTTTTCTTATGATAATTAATTAAACAATCATATGAACAACTGAGATTTCAAAAGACCACGGGATATTGATATGAAATATATTAATTAATCTCTTTAAATTAATAGCATTGGGACCATAAAAATTCTATTAATTAATCGATAAAATAATATTTTTTAATTTAAAGAATGTATTTACAATTCAACGAACATAAAATTCATTGTATTTTACCTATCTAATTAGTTGAATACGAATTAATCAACTAAATATGCATTAAATTAACCAAAAATAAATAAATTCAGTGAACTTATGTACTTAACTAAATAATATTCATTGTAATTTCATTAATTTAATTAAACTTATTCTATGAAATAGATTAAAAATATTTTTTATATAAACAAAAAATAAAGTTTTCTTATATTTCATAGTTGCAATGACTTTCCGTCAAAAAAGCAAGAACTAGACCGATCCACCAATCAATAGAAAAATGCAGGTAGAATGAAGGGATTTCTGACTCAGAAAATGGTGATCATGCTTAGCGGCACAAACCATCAAAATTTCCAGACATTGAGAAGACTGTTTATGAATGGTTTTTTCAATACTAAGATCGTGTGAATATAATAGGAGGGAAAATGAAAGAGAGACTATGAAAAAGGTAAATCTTGAAGAAACTTCATAATTTAACTTTTTCTCAAGGTCAGCTTGAGAAGTTCAAGTTAAAACGGGGAATAGGTTATTTCGCTGTTTTGGGATAAGTGGATCAATTGATACACAAGATACAGAGAAGAAACCGGAGTCTATATATAAGGGAAAAATAGACTAGTTCACCATGAAAGATTTTTCAATATAGATGAAATATGATTATTTTATAGGTTACAACTGATTACTCTCTTCAACAAAGCAACTTGAAGGGGGGATTTTTTTTTTTTTTTTCAAGACAAAGAAGGCTTAGAATTATTGTTTTTTGTCATGAGGATGGCTTAGAAAAATTCCTATGTGGATCAATGTAAAGTATGTAAAATCATTATGACTTGACAAAAAAATGCATGGAAGAAAATTTCTCCTGGTAATAGATAATTATTCAACCCATCCGAAAATATTGAACGATTACAAAATGTTGAGCTCTTTTTTTGCAACTCAACATGACATCAAAAATCCGACCATGTAAGAAGGAGATAATAAGAGCTCTCAAGATGCATTATCATAGACGATTTCACAAATCAATCCAGAAAAAATAAATGATTTGAATGTAATCAATCTTGCAGTTCCAACTTGGACAATAAATGTTCAGAATAAAGACAATGCCAATGTGTTTTCGACATTGCAAAATTCATTCTATGGAAAAAATGACCTCAAACTAAAATGAATCCTTAAATAAAGAAGGCGTTCATGAACTTGAGACCATAATCAAATATTGGGATTTTAATGAATATAAATAAATTACCTCTTGAATTATCCTGGAGAAAATAATGCAAGTTGACATGTCTTAAGATTAAAAGACGTTGTTGCTAATATTACAGAAAATTCTACTTAGAACGATACGATAGCTTTGGAGCATGTTACACACAAAGAAGCACTCAAAGCATTAATTATACTTCATAATTTTTTATTGTAATTCGATCGAGAATTCGATCCCAAAACTTTTAGATGCAATGTCTTTTTAATCTCTACTCTAGGTTGTAGATTTAAATTTCAAGAAAAAATAATATCATATACAATCATATTGCAATTTTAGCAAATTATTAATGCATATTATGAATAGATCACAGAGTTACGTAAGGATTTTCAGAAAAGCATTATCTTATTATATTTATCGAAATTATTAATTTAGCCTATAAACCCACGTCATACCCGTAAAAATTATCATACAACGGATGTTATTGATTTGTTGAGTATTAATTTATATAGGTTATACCGTACATTTATCCCAAAATTAATAGGTTGACTTTAACCGCATCCACAATAGAATGAAGAAAAATGTGTACACTAAACAAGCTCCACCATACGCTTTAACTTATAACATACTTGTACGAACTTTTGAAAATGTTAGGGTTCGTTTGATTGGCAAAGGCGGTAAGACTTTCCAATTCTATGTAAGTTGGAAAATAAAAACTCAAGTACCACATAAGAATGCATTTTCCATGAAATTGACAAAAAAAAAGTTTAAAGTTGTTATATTTGAAATTCGAACTACATTTTCGCTTTCGTTCAAACAGTCAAAGTAGAAATTGAATTTCTCAGATATGACATTTTCCATGAAATTTAAACCAATTAAACGGACCCTCATAGTAATCAAGAAAAGCAGTGGAATTATTTGAAAATTGTGTGGTGGAGCCGTAGAGGGAGAGGAAGATGGACCTTTTTTCTACATGGCTACTTTGTATTCTTTTGAAATGTCTCTTCACCAAAGAAGTGTTACTTTTAAGATTCCTCTGCGTAGAATTGAGAAAATATGTATTCTTCTGAAAATCTCTCTCCATCTTAGAAAAAAAGTTTTGCTTTTACGACTTGTGGAGTTTGAGCAACTTGAATCATCTTTATATTCCTAATATTTCATACGAAATAACTTGATTCAAGTTCTTCCACTACTGATGTTCCATCATGTCTGAGATACGAGGCTTTCTTTTCGTCTGGGTTACATATGACTATATATTGTTCCCGTATCAAATATGAAAAATTTTATTCATTGGATGTCCAATATGAAAAAATTTATTCTATGCTTGGATTTGTACATGTGCCCTGCTATCGTTGGATGCCTTTTGCAAGACTTAGAAAGGGACTCCGATTACAAACAATCTCCTTTGTTAAGCTAGTTTTGTCAAACTAGCATTACTTGCAATTGCACATAATTTGAATTTACAAGAACAAAAATAAAAATAAATAAAATACCGAATGTGTGTGTGTGTATATATATTTTTTCAATACTTGCTTGAATACAATTATATCAAAAATTTGATTATAGAGTTGGCACATGCAGAGAACTTTGTGATACAATAATAGCTTATTAAGTTCCCGTTTGACACAGCTAAAAACGTTTATTGAAATCTAAGTTAAAGTCAAAAATTAAAATCAAAATTAATTATACATTCCACCAATTTATCAAAATCTACTAAAATTTTGATTTTTATCTAAACCGAACATGGGCTAAGCAATTCTTCAAACACTCACCCAATCTCCTTACGAGATAACTCAATCTAATAGACATGAAAGAGTTGAGTAAACATTCATTGCAAAACATGGTTCTTTGGAAAATATTTGATAAAAATTTTAGCCAATTTTGATAAAAGTTGATGTAATATATAAATGGAAAGTTAATAAAAGTTGTGAAATTGTTGCGTTTGTTATATCGTAAGTGTATAATATTATAACAAGTAATATAGTGGACATTTAAGTCCAGATAATAATTCTCACGAGAACTACAATTTAATACTTAATTTAATAACATTTCTAACTCATATTTGAAGAAAAAAAGAAACAAAGAATTGTGATTTAGTAATTTTTTTTTATCTAACTACTTCTAACAAATTGAAAGTATCAAAATTTTTCACAAAGATCGAATTAATGTTTTAAATATGGAATAAATACTAGGCATAACAATTTCATCTATTGATCACATTTAAATCTTAATTCAAGATTCATAAATCTAATGTAGTGTCAATCGAATTCTTATATTGTATTCAATTTACTCATCTCGAGTTTTCATTGAACTTATTTAACTATTTCAATCTCATGTCTCTATATGAATCAATCTTAACTAAACGCCCTATTTGTTTGAAGAATTTATATAACGATTGTAATAATTAGTATAGACATCTCTACACGTTATACTAAATTACCGAATTTTAATATGTGGTCTAAATCTAAAATTCACCTCTCGGTTCGTAAAAAATTCACAAAATCATAATTATTGATCAAGTAATTCAAAGTAGTCAATACATGAATAAAATCAACACATATATGATGAAAGAGCTATAATATTGAATAAAAGAAATAAATAATCTCAATTAGATTACATTTTTTGCCCTAATGTATGATTTAGCTATTTATGATTGATGAATAAAAACAATAGATTATAATGAAGTATATCACCCGATTTTGAATAAAAATGTAAAAAATTGGATTAATTTTGCACCAAGATCTTCTTCTTTCAACCAATGATTCAAACTCATGATTTCTTGATGTTTTTCTCCTTAATTTTCTCTCCTAAATCTCAAGTTGTTTATGTGTATCTCCATGTGTAGATCCCCTCTAAAATGTTTCAATTCTTATATTTATACTTCTCTCACGGTTTTACTGAATTTAAATTTTTTATGGACTTCAAAATGGATCAAAAAAGGCGCCCTAGTTGCACCAGGCAACGCCTTGACGCCACGTGACGCCGTCTCTCAGGTAAGAATTTTTCTTCTTTTTCTCCTTTTGATAGGTTAAATTGACTCTTTTGCCCATTTTCTTGTCATTTTCTCCTGTTTTGATTTCAATCCATTTGTTTTCTCCACTTTTACCATTACTAGTTTTTGGCCCGTACATTGTACGGGTTGTATT
>CAIGRP010113784.1:0-13677 GCA_903798385.1 Fraxinus cuspidata | reverse complement strand
TTAAAACACCCATTTTTAATTTATCACTAATTCACATTCATCATCCTAGATTGACATCTAGCAATGTTTTAGGCCAATATATGTGATGGGAAATGTCACGTGGTGTGACAAAACCAAACTTGTTCGTTTACCTTGAAACTATAATCCATTCGTCAATATGATCCAATCAATTACGAGATATGGATATATGTCAATTTCAATTATTGATCATATCCTTTATCCCACTGTTAAGGCAATGTAAGTCAAAAACATTTTTTCGACTTATGAGTTCACCTTGGTCAATGATTTCATTATCAACTTAATCGGATGAAATGTACATCATAATCTCTTACTATCAAAGAGTGACAAATCCTCTATTGATCATTCACAACCTTCATATGATTCTTGACATTCTCAAACGATGTCGTATTAGTTATCCTTGGAAGAGTAACATTCAACATCACCAAAGTATGAATGTCCTCATATAAGGTATTATTCATCATAATCTCTTACTATCAAAGAGTGACAAATCCTCTATTGATCATTCACAACCTTCATATGATTCTTGACATACCCGAACGATGTTGTATTAGTCACCCTTGGCAGAGCAACATCCAACATCACTAAAGTATGACTGTCCTCGTATAAGGCACTATGATGACCTCAAGTCAAATGACCAATTCCACTATTGAACGTTAGAGATTAACCGCTGACACTAAAATAGTTATCCATATGGAATCTCACAGCGAGTCTCCAATGTTTTGTTCTATAACAAAATATCCACGTGTTCATTCAAGTGTCACCACACTTTAGCTTCTGAGATCACTACTTACTTCACAAGTAATAAATGCCACACGTGATGGTCTATCCGTAATAATGATATTCGTATCTCGTTATTACTTCGACCATGGACGATTAAAATTCAGTCATATGTAATTTGTATATCACAATTACAACTCTTTGTGATTAACAAATCACCAAGACTTGAATCTACGTACTTACTTTACAAGTAAGAATGACATACGTGCTGGTCTATCAATAACGATATCTATCTCTCGTTATTACTTCGACCATGGACGATTTATGATTCAGTCATATGTAATTTGTATATCATAATTACAACTTCTTGTGATTAACAAATCACCAAGACTTGAATCTACGAATTCTATTATTTAAATTATTAGAATATTAATTCAATTAAATAATAGATATGTCCAAAATATGCATCGATTATATATATATATTCGAACTAATTTGTATTAAACTCTACGCATACAAAAGGAAGTTGCTTGAAGGCTATAATGGACAATCTTCTACTTTTACAAGAAAATGGATGTATAAATTTGATGTTTCAATGTGTTAGTTTAACTAGTACTTCCCTTATTATCGTCATATGCTTGAATGTTCTTTCCCAAAAATTGAAACGGTTAGTCATTAAAGTATTGAATCTTATTAAATGTCTTTAATGCGTTAATTCTCTTCATCAGGTTAAGCCCTGAGTTACACATGAGATCAACAAAGTCTCTTTATAGACGAGTGTCCTGTTGCTTTTTGTTGTGAGATATTCTTAAAAATGTTGGGCTTATCCAATGTAAGATCCTTTTCTTTTTGCATCATTCAATTCATCTATTATTTTTGTACCTGGTAAAATAAGTACATATGCTAAAGTTGTTTATGTCATGATATTTGTTTTAAAATAAATATTGAATTTGATTTTATCCGTGGATCACATTACTTATTATATCATGTTATATTGAACTCAACATCAGTCTATAGTTGATAATGTAAGTGTTATGCCCTAAGTCCAATCAACTTTGGATATAAACACTTTTAATATATATAATCTCGATGCATATTTATGGTAAGATCTATTATTTAATTGAATTAATATTCAAATAAATTCAATAATAGAATCCATAGATTCAAGTTTTGGCGATTTATTAATCACAAGGAGTTGTGATTGTGATATACAAATTACATATGACTGAATCTTAAATCCTATGTAGTCGTATGTAATAATGAGATACGAATATTCTTATTACGAAAAGACCATCACATATGACATTTCTTACTTGTAAAGTAAGTAGCTGATCTCACAAGTTAAAGTGTGGTAACACTTAAATGAACACGCGGATGTTTTGTTATAGAACAAACATTTGAGACTCGTTGGGAGATTTTACATGGATAACTATCTGAGTGTCAGTAGTTAATCTCTAACATTTGGTAGTGTAATTGGTCCTTTTACTTGAGGTCATCAGAGTACTTTATATGAGGACAATCATACTTTGGTGATATTTGATGTTGCTCTTCCAGAGCAGCTAATACGACATCGTTGGGTATGTCAAGAATTATATGAAAGTAGTGAATGATCAATAGATGATTCGTCACTCTTAGATAGTAAGAGATTATGATCTACATTTTATTCAATTAAGTTGATAATGAAATCATTGGCCAAGGTGAAGTCGAAAATGAGTTTTTGACTTAACAGTAGGATAAAAAATATGATCGATAATTGAGATTGACACATATTCATATCTCATAATTGATCAGATCATATTGACGAAATGATTATAGTTTTATGGAAAATGAACAAGTTTGGTTTTTTCATACCACGTGACATTCTCCATCAAATGTATTGTCCTAATACATTGCTAGATGTCAATCTGAGACGACGAATGTGAATTAGTGATAAATTAAAAGGGGTATATTAATTTATCAATTTTGATTAGATGAAAATAATAATTCATGACGTTAGACATCGTGACAGGGAACCTAATGGGTCACGCACAAAAGAAAAACTAGAAGAATGAGATTTACCAATTAATTAATTGACAAGTGTTGGATAATTAATTAATTGAGTTGTTTGTTAATAGGTAGTAAATAATTAATTGAATTAATTAATTCATGGACCAAATTTAACTAATTGGATTAATTAAATATTGGACCAGATTAAGTTAAGTATGGGCCAAGCCCATTTGGACTTGTATTAATAGGCTGCTAAGGTTAGGAAAAATTAGAATAGAAAATAATTATTCTTGCTAGCACAAGAAAAGTAAAAACCTTAGTTCTCTCAATCTTATTCCCTGTGTGGATTTCCATAAAAGGCTGGACAGTTGGACAATTGTGAATTGCAGATCGTGATTGTTCATGTTTCAAGAATTAGAAAAGGTGTTTGCAAAATTCATCAAATGTATTATTCTAAACACCGTTTCTATCTAACACAAATTAAATCCGTGATGAAAATTGAAAAATAATTTATTTTCCAATGTACATGTTGAGTACATTCTCAACAGTGGTATCAGAGCATACTTTGTGTTTGTTATAAATTGTTTCGCATCATGTAACATTCAAAAGTTTATTGTTGTTGTTTTTTTTCTAGATTTTAAAGAAAATTGATTTTCTTAAATTGATTTTCTAGTTCTAAATTTGATTTGGAAACGACAATAATTTTGACAAAAAATGGAGTCGAACATGAAGTAGGGGCGGCGTTGACGACTAGCAATAATGGCCGCCACCGGCCGTGGGCTCCAAGCCCGACAGGCTCGCACACGAGAGGCACGCTGACAAGGCAGAAACAGTAACGATTGTCGCCATTGAGCGTTGCAGCAGCGACAATCGTTGGTGTTGCAGCGGCTCTCACCATTGTAATGAATGCCGCTACAGCTAGGCGAGCCCTTGTCGAGGTTATTGTTGGAGACGGGGGCCTCTGGTGTAATTTTAGGAATTGCAGGCCCTCGTAAAAAGAGTTTTTGAATTATGTTATAAAAGGTTTAATCCTAAAATTTAATTTTGACCGGTTTAAAATTTTATTTAAAATTGACGACTTCCAATATTTTCTTTCAAATTGAAATTTAACTTAAATATTAAACTTTAACCCTAAATTGAATATTATTTTATTTAGGAGTTTTATCCTAAATTAAATGTTAATTCAATAAAATTAGAGTTGGACTCTAATTTAATATTTAATTAAAATTTTGTTTTAAATTAAATTATCCACCCTAATATATTCTTGGAATCGACATTTAATTGAAATTTGATTTTAATTAAATTATCTCAACCTAAATTTTTTTCCTGAAATTAGAGTTATGCCCAATGACCAAATCTCTTTTTACTTGAAAGGTGAAACATCTGTACAATTACTTAGTCTAATATATAGTGATGTATGTGGACCCATATCAAACCCATACTAAATAAAGTTTATCTTATCTCATCACATCTACTGACGACTATTTCAGAAATGGTCATGTATATTTCAAATTCAAACATGAAACACTTGAAATTTCAAGGGATTCAATCTAAAAATAGATAAACAAATAGGTAAATATATACACACACTAAGGCTTGATCGAGGAAAATATATACACATAATAAGACTTGATCGAGGTGAAGAATATCTAAAAGAGAGTATTTTAGATTATCTAAAGGAGAATAAGATTCTCTTGCAGTGAATTCCTCTACATACACTGCAACATAATGGCATATCTGAAACGAGGAATCGTACACTATTAGATATAGTGTAATTAATAACAAGCCATGCAAAACTTCCAAAATCATTTTTGAGGTCATACACTTATTACCATGTGCTACACACTAAATCGTGTCCCATCTAAATTAGTTGACAAAACTCCATACGAGTTGTGGAAAAGCAGAATGCCCAACTTATCTTATATGAAAGTTTGGGTTGTGATGCTTATGTGAAGCGCATTAAATCAGATAAGTTTGAGTCTTAATTCGATAAATATATACTTGTGAGATATCCAAGAGACAATTGAATATCAATTCTGTAATCTCGTTGAAAAGAAGGTGTTTATATGAAGACATGCCATACTCCTAGAGAAAGTGTTTATTCCAAAAGAGGACAATGTGAGCAGAATAAGTATTGAAAGAGTTCAAGAATTTACAGATATAGTTGTCTAAGTAGATAACCTAAATCAGATCCTACACCTACTGAGGGATATATTATTGATCAGGAAGTGGAGACTCCTAATGACACACCAACTCCATGTAAATCTTGTAGGATCATTCAACCTTCTGAAAGGTAAGAATCTATGATTATTAATCAAGTATTACTAATCGAGGATAATGAACCTGCTAATTATGTATAAGCAAAGTCAAGTGTTGACTCGCTGAGATGGCAGAAGGCTATGAAATCTGATATGAACTTGATGTATGTAACCAAGGTTTGGACCTTGGTTAACCCACCTAATGGATTAGAACCCATATGTTGTAAATGAATTTACAAGAAAAATGTCAATATGTATTGAAACAAGCTTCTAGAGCTGAAATCTTCGATTTGATGAAAGTTGAAATGTTTGATTTTATCAAAAATGAAGACGAACTGTGATTTACAAGAAGATAGTGAGAGTATTGTCGCTTTCCTAATATTATATGTATTCAACATATTATAGGAAACATCGTCCTTGTATTTCAATTGTTGAAATTATGGTTGTCAAATAATTTTTCGTGATAAATATGAGAGAAGTAACTTAATCTATAGAGATAGAACTAGAAGATTGCTTAACTCATCTCAATCTATATAGATAAAATATTAAGAGGATTATATAAGTAAAAAATGAACTGAGAGTTCATGGATACATTGATACTAACTTCTAGTCAGACTAGTAGGATATTGGTTTACTCTTAAGCGGTGTGTTGGAAAGGTTCCAAACCGAAAATAATCGTTGATTCAATAATAGAAGGCTTATACATCATTGCTTTAGAAAGCAACAAAAATTGTGGTCTGGATCAGGAAATTCATTAATGAACTTGGAGTAGTTTCTAACATTGTTGATCATATGCTTCTGCATTGTGATAACAAGCGAAGGAGCTCAGGTCTCATCATTGATACAAACATGTGTTAAGACGGTATTATCTCATTGAAAAGATAATACAATGAAATGACATGAAGAAAGAACGAATTCTCACAAGTTATTAAATTGCAGATTCACTGACAAGGAGTTGTAATAGCATAAATATGATCGTCATGTAGACTCTTATGGTATAAGATACATAAGTGATTGGATCTAGTGCAAGTGGGAGTTGTAAGTGTTATTTCCTAGGTCCAATCAACTTTGGACATAAACACTTTTAATAAATATAATCGATGCATATTTATGGCAAGATCTATTATTTAATTGAATTAATATTCTAATAAATTAAATAATAAAATCTCTAAATTCAAGTCTTGTGATTGTGAGATACAAATTACATATGACTGAATCTTAAATCGTCCATGGTCGTATGTAATGACGAGATATGGATATTGTTATTACAAATAGACCATCACATGTGGCATTTCTTACTTGTGAAGTGAATAGCAGATCTCACAAACTAAAGTATGATGACATTTGAATGAACACGTGAATGTTTTGTTATAGAACAAAACATTGCAGACTCGCCGGGAGATTTCACATGGATAACTATCTAAGTGTCATTGGTAAATTTCTAATGTTCAGTAGTGAAATTAGTCCATTGACTTGAGATCTTCATAGTGCCTTATATGAGGACAGTCATACTTCGATGATCTGTCAAGGGCGCTAATACGGTATCGTTCAGGTATGTCAAGAATCTTATGAAAGTTACGAATCATCAATAGAGGATTCGTTACTCTTAGATACTAAAAGATTATGATCTACATTTTATCCAGTTAAGTTGATAATGAAATCCTTGGTCAATGTGAACTCATAAGTCGAAAATAAGTTTTTCACTTATATTGACTTAACAGTAGGATAAAAGATATGATTGATAATTGAGATTGACATATATCCATATCTCCTAATTAATCGGATCATATTGACGAAAAGATTATAGTTTTACGGAAAACGAACAAGTTTGGTTTTGTCATACCACGTGACATTTATCGTCACTTGTATTGTCCTGATACATTTCTAGATGTCAATCTGGGATAACGGATGTGAATTAGTGATAAATTAAAAGGGGTGTTTTAATTTATCGATCTTGATTATATCGAAATAATAATTCACGTCATTAGGTATCGTGATTAGAACCTAATGGGTCACACACAAAAGGAGAACTAGAAGAATGAAATTTACCAATTAATTAATTGACAAGTGTTGAATAATTAATTAATTGAGTTGCTTGTTAATATGACCGAATGGATTAATTAATTCATGGACCAAATTTAATTAATTGGATTAATTAAATATAGGACCAA
Organism: Fraxinus cuspidata; assembly: GCA_903798385.1. NCBI lineage: Eukaryota > Viridiplantae > Streptophyta > Magnoliopsida > Lamiales > Oleaceae > Fraxinus > Fraxinus cuspidata. The sequence goes on along the minus strand of CAIGRP010113784.1, from coordinate 6,524 downwards.
ATTAAGTTAAGCGATGGGCCAAACCCGTTTACTTGTAATAATAGGCTGCTAGGGTTTGGAAAAATCAGAACAGAAAATAATTATTATTGCTAGTACAACAAAAACTTTAGTTCTCTCAATCTTGTTCCCTGTGTGAATTTTAATTGGAGACCGGACAATAAGACAATTGTGGATTGCAGATCGTGATTGTTCGTGTTTCAAGAATTAGCAAAAGAGTTTGCAAAATTTATCAAAGGCATTATTCTAAACACAATTTCTATCTAAACACAAACAGATCCGTAATTGGAATTGAAAAATAATTTATTTTTCGATGTGCATGTTGATTAAATTCCCAACAAATAAGAGAAAGAATTTATCACCTTTGTAAAGCTTTCATGCATTTTGTTTTGAATTTTCCATTAAACAAGATTTATGTTGATAATATGGATGCAGCAAACATTGGATGGATGGAATTCAAAAGCTCCAGACACCTTCCAAATAGCTTCTAACATACCCTTTTATTCTCATTCTAGTTCCTCCAATAGTGTTTTGAATCACTCCGGTGGTATTCACTATCCTCGTATTTGGTTATGAACATTTCTATTTTGTCAGTTTATAAAAGAAGATAAAATCATGTTTAGTTTGTCCAATCGTGTTTCATACTATGTACCAAACATGCATTATGTAGTTTCATGGTTATGAGCACTCATATTTACTATAAATATATAAGTTACCGAAATAAAATGATATTTCTTTACGTATTTGCAGGAACTGTCCAAGAGTACAAAATGTTCACGGGAACTCAACATATCAAATATGCAGTGGCCTGATGCATCAAGGAATTCAGCGAATCTTTGTGGCATTTCACATGGGGTTCAAAAAAATGCAGGAAGTATGTCTAATGGGGGAACTTCAGTAAATAATCCTCAAAATGCATTTTCACAGGTGTAACAGTTTATTTTGATGAATTTTCGGGACAAATCCCCCAAAAATATTGCAATAAATGTTTACAATTAATAGTCTTCCCATGTCAACCAGGTAACACGTGTCTTAGGATTCCAAAATTTTCCACGATGGATGTTGTCTTTCTAATGCAGCTACCTGCTGGAAGTACGTCTAATGGGGGAACTTCAATAAATAACCCTCAAAATGCACTGTCACAGGTATAATAGTTAATTTTGATACATTGTCAGGAAAATCCCCCAAAAATATTGCAATAAATGTTTGTAATAACTAATAAATAGTCTTCCCATGTGGACCGGATAACCTGTGTCTTAGGAATTCAAATTTTTCCGTGATGGATGTTGTCTTTTTGATGCAGCTAAATCTTGGAGCTCAAATGACATTTTACGAATGTTGGAGTTTATAGTAGTTGCAATATATAGCGCCTATTTGGAGGCCATTTTTATCTCATTTTTAGAGATTTTTGAACCGTCAATGAGATTTCTTCAAAAAAATAATAATAATAATAATAATATTTGTTACGACAATGGGACCCTCTGTCAATCAATGTCGGATTGTGTACATTTTCAAAAAAATAACATTGACTTCTGACAATAATGCTCTTTGTACCAAGCCCGTTGACAAAAGTGGTTGACAAAGTGACTTGTAGGGTGGAGATGAAATGGCTTTGGACTGTTGTGATATATTACATACACACACCAAATTCAGGGCTCCAAAATGGAGTATATGGCTGGGAAAAAATTCGCAATGTCTGCAAACCCTAGAAACCATTTTCTCTCTCAATAATTTCCCCCAAATCAACCGAACACTGCATAACCCATTTGGTGATTGACGAAACAATAAAGAGGCAAAAATTATGGGGCAAATTCTTCATCTTCTCCATATACAGAGGCAGAAATTGGATGGGCACAACGAAGTCGCGTGTTTCATTATATGAGGCGGAAAATTGGACGGCAGAAATTGGACGGAAATTAAGCGGCAAATACAGGGGTTATGAGGGGGGGGAGGGTCATAAAAATTCCGAAGACGGGTGAAAGACTTAAATTTCCTCTCCAATTCCAAGCTCTAAACAAATCCTTTTGTATGAAGAAAAGAGATCAAGTGGTAGACTCTCTAGATGATATATGTAGGCACCATGCATATCTCTGTGCGCTTTACGTCATTCCTCGCAATCCATATAACTTTTAGACATGGATTGGTTAGCAAATTATCGAGTTATAATTGGTTGTATAAAGAATGCTCTAAGTATGCCTGATGTAGAATTTTTTTCATTTCCTAAACCAGTTAGGGCATCTCAGTTTCCAGAAGCTTAAAAAGGGGTTGACCTCAGCACCTATATTGACTATTCCAACAGAAAATGGACAATACACTATCTATAGTTATGCTTCAAAACAAGGTTTATGATGTATTTTAATGTGAGATGGTAAGGTTATGGCATATGCGTCTAGGTAATTAAAATTGTATGAAAAGAATTATCCGATGAATGATTTAGTATTAATAGCAATAGTATTTGCACTTAAGATTTGGAGACATTAATTGTATGGAGAGAAGTTTGAAATATATACGGATAAAAAGAGCCCTAAGTATTTCTTTATATAGAAAAAGTTGAATATGTGTCAACGAAGGTGGTTATAAATGGTTAAGGACTACGATTATAAGATTAGTTATCATCCTAGAAAGGCTAATGTAGTAGCCGATGCATTGAGTTGGAAAGTACCAAAGAGGTCAAGAGAACTGAATGAGGAAATTGAGAATTCCATTTTAGGAATTTTGTCACATGGCGATGAGAGAATAATGAACGTGACATTTCAACCCACCCTGATGGAAAGAATTAAATAAAGCTCAAAAGGACGATAGATGTGCTGATAAAATGTGAAATAGCTTGGCAAAGAAGAGGCCAACATCGTACATGATGTCAACAGAAGGAATAGTACAGTTTAAGGATAGAATTTATGTAACTAAGAATGAGAAATTACAAGGAGAAACATTTCACAGAGGCAATATTCCGTGTTCGATACACCCAGGATCGACCAAATTGTATTAAGAAATTAAAGCACGCTACTAGTGACCTAAAATGAAAAATGAGATAGCAGAATACATGGTAAAATATCTAATTTGTCAACAAGTTAAGTTGAACAGCAAAAACCTATAGAAAAATCATTACCATTATCAATCCCAGAATCGAAGTGGGAATAAATTACAATGGATTTCGTTGCAAGATAACCAAAACATCAAAAGGATATGACTCAATTTGGACTAAAGTATAGATTAACAAAACTGACACATTTTTTACCGGTAAGGATAACTTATAAGATGGAGCAATATCCTAGCTTATATATACAAGAGATAGTTAGATTACATTGAATTCGCATTTCCATAATTTTAGATAGAGATACTTGCTTTTTATCATATTTTTGGAAGAGTGTACACCAAATTTTAGGAACTAAATTGCATTTTAGTACTAGTTTTCATTTGCACATAGATGCACAAATTGAGAGGACGATACAGACTCTTGAGGATATGTTAGGATCTAGCGTTTTAGAGTTCTCAAAGTACTGGAATAGTCATTTACCATTGATTGAATTGAATGTAATAATAGTTACTAGTCGTCAATTGGTATGCCCCTGTGTGAAGCATTATACGGTAGGTGTTCGTTAAAATTTTGCAAGCGTACAAAATCGTTGACAAGTAGTAGATTTGACGAGAAGATTTATCGTCTCATATGGAATAATTTCAATTCAAGTATATTAATTTTGTATGAAATTCGAATAAAGTAACACAATAGAGATTTGGATGTTGTGATTATGTTAAATTATTCTATGAAGCATGTAAAACTATGGTTTGTATGAATGAATGAATTACCTATTTCATTTCTTGATTTATAATTTAGTATTATTCATTCTTTCTTGACAATCAACAAAGTTAATATATTTAACTTTCATTTTCAAGATATATTAATTATATTCTAGTCACAACTTGAGTCTATTCCTAGTACGAATTCGAATTATTAGAATGCATTAAATTTTACGTTATCTATATGATTCCACACATTATAAATGTTGAAATCTTAGCTATATGAGTTGTTAGGTAACGATTTCATCAGAACAAGTATAACTCCATAGGATGTACATGTCCTCTTTGTAAAGAAGGAAGATGGTGTTGGAAATTGGTTTAAATTTAAAATACATTTGTATCAAATTTGACCAAATATTCTGATAGGTTTAGATAATCAATTCGTGCATATGAATTGACAAACGCGATCTACTCCTCGAGTAGATAATATGGGTATATTTGGATTTGCAAAATCAATTACAGATGAATGAGAAATTGAAGTATAAAAGTCAAGTTTTCCAACCTCTATAAATTGGAACCCCTTGATGACTCTAAGTCATTCATCATATGCTTTGATTACATTACATCAATCCATTGCAAAATGATAGTTTTCCTGCATCAAAAATTCATTCACGGTGGAAAGTACTTTTCAATTTTGAGTTCGTTGTTTATTTCCATTTGAAGTGCTTCTACTGCAAGGAAAAAATTGTTTTATCTTGGGAGACAATTATCACAATACCATGAGCACCTTGGCGGGGTAGATTTGTCTTAATGAGATAATGTTAGGGAACCTCACTTTACAACTTCATTGTTTCCATTGCAAGTGATTTTATTTTGTTTAATATTACAGAATATAATTTGCAAATTCACACATATTGAGAAACATATGGATCGATGACGGTGTGCATTAATTACTGCGAACTAAATCATTTGACCATGAAGTCAAACACAAACTTTCGAAGATAAATGATTTTTTCAAACAATTGAGAGGGTTGAAGTTGTTTTTCAAAATCAGCTAGAAGTCCGGTTAACATCTGTTGAAGATCAGGCTAACGACATACCGAAAAAAATTTTTCTGACTCGTTATGGGCTTTTGAGTTTGTTGTAATGGTCTTTAGGTTTAACCAACACTTCTGATGTGTTAATGGATATGATGAATAGAGTGTTTACAACTTGGTGTACTTTTAGAATAAAAAGTAACACTAGACATACATCAGGATAGATTTAAAGACTTTGCGGAAGGCTTCTGTGTGCTAAATTTATGAAGTGTGATTTTTGGATCTATCAAGTAGGTTTTCCTAGACACAATTGATAATGGGGGTGAATTTGACTCGAGAAAAGTAACTAATTGGAATCTTGTTACAAATGCTGGAGAAGTCCTCAGTTTTTTCAGTTGACAGGCTATGACCGAATATTCATTGAAGGGTTCTCAATGATTTTTAGACCAATGACTAAACTAACAAGAAAACGAGTAAAGTTTCAGTGGATTGAAAAATGTGAGCAAAACTCCCGAAAGCATAAACAACATTTAGTCATATTTCGAGTACTGTTAATACCCAGATGATCGGATGGGTTTGTCATTTATAGCGATGCAGCCAAATTAGTTTTAGGATTTGTGCTCATGCATTATAGAACGATGATTGCTTATGCTTCAAGAAAATTAAAATCATATGAGTAAAATTATCTAACGACCGAGAGCTCGTACTGGTAGTTGACTCATTATTGATAGGATGTCACTACTAGCATATAGATGGCAGTGTGATATATATATATATATATATATATGGAACATGAGAGTCTCAAGTACTTTCTTCACTCAAAATGAGCTAAATATGAGACAAAGAAGATGGTTGGAGCTAGTGAAGGATTACGACTCTATGATCATTACTACCAAGGTAAAGAAAACCTGGTTGTTGATGCCTCAAGTAGAAAGATAATGGAATTGTTGGAATTAGTGATCTTAGTACTAGAACATTTGGTGAGAGATTTTGATGGATATTGAACAAACAAGAGGAGAAAAACAGAGATTTTCATACACAATAATATGGTTTTACAAGGCTGAATATATATCCATAATTCAAAAATACTTTCTATCAACAACCATACTACCTGCTACAACAAACCCATACTTTGACAATACTTTAACTTGTAGTAGCTTCAAACTAGTCTAACTTTACATCATTACATGAGTTAGACATAAACCAAAAACATGTGACTAAATTGTAACCAAAAACAATTGTTAAGTGACAACAAAAGTGTCACTTACATGCCCAACATCAACACTCCTCCTTTGTACTTTTGTTGGAAACACAAAGACATTTTTAAATCTTTCCTTTGGCAATGGCTTTTCCAAAATATCAACATATTGATCAATAGAACATTAATGCACCAGCTTCACTTCAAGATGTTCTTGAGCTTGCCTAATTGCTTGATACTTGATCTTGATGTGTTTTGCTCTACCATGGAACACCGAAATTTTAACCATAGCAACAGCTGACTGGTTATCACAATGAATCAGAGTTGCCTCAATTTATTTGTAGTCAAGATCCTCCAAAACTTTCCTGAACTAGATTGCTTGATTGGTAGCCTCTAATGCAGCTATATACTCTGCCTCTACTGTTGATTCAGCCACGGTTTTTTGTTTCATGGTATTCCAGCAAATAAGACTTTATCCCAGATAAAATGCATAACCAGAGGTACTTTTCATATCATCCAAAGATCCAGCCCAGTATAACCAATTAAATTCAAGG
>CAIGRP010113781.1:0-11068 GCA_903798385.1 Fraxinus cuspidata | reverse complement strand
GTATTTTAAGCAAACATGGTTGACAATCCGAGAGAATGGTTCGTTGATACTGGCGCTACCCGTCACGTTTGTGCTGATAAGGAGACATTTTCATCTTACACTCCTATCAATGGACGAAAACTATTCATGGGCAACTCGACAACATCAAAATTTATTGGTCTAGGAAAAGTAGTGCTGAAGATGACATCGGGGAAAGAAGCAACACTCATTGATGCCACGCATGTTTCCGAAATTCAAAAAAACATGGTATCTGGAGCTTTGTTAATTAAGAGTGAGTTTAGACTAGTATTTGAGTCTGACAAGTTTGTACTTACCAAAAATGACATGTTTGTAGGCAAATGGTATTTAGCCAATGGGCTATTCCAAATGAATACAATACTTGTACTCCGTGATTTTGATATTAATAAAAATAAATCTTCTACTTACTTGAATGAGTCTTATAACTTATGGCATGATAGGTTACGACATGTAAATGTTAATACTTTAATATATTAGTAAGTTTAGATTTATCGCCTTCCATTTTCTTTGATCAAAATCATCGGTTCGAAACATGTGTAGAGGCTAAATTAACCAAAACAGCGTTTCATTTAGTGGAAAGGAACTCGAATCCTCTAGAACTAATNGTTAATACTTTACATATATTAGTAAGTTTAGATTTATCGCCTTCCATTTTCTTTGATCAAAATCATCGGTTCAAAACATGTGTAGAGGCTAAATTAACCAAAACACCGTTTCATTTAGTGGAAAGGAACTCGAATCCTCTAGAACTAATTTACAGTGATATTTGTGATTTAAAGTTTGCGCAGCCTAGATGAGGTAAAAAGTACTTTATTACTTTTATAGATGATTGCACAAGGTACTCTTATGTCTATATCCTAAGGAGCAAAGACAAAGCCTTAAAAGCATTTAAACCATACAAAAATGAGGTTGAGAATCAACTAAGCAAACGAATAAAAATTATTTGTAGTGACAGATGAGGGAATATGGAGCACTGTTTGAAGAATTTTGTTCAGATTATGGGATTATTCATTAGACTATAGCTCCTTATTCACCTCAATCAAACAATATTGCGGAACGCAAAAATCGTACTTTGAAAGAAATGATGAACGCTATACTTATTAGTTCTGGTTTACCTCAAAATTTGTGGAGTGGAGGGGGGAGCAATTCTCTCAGCTAACTACATTTTAAATAAATTACCATAGAAGGTTAGGAACAAAACTCCTTATGAGTTATGGAAAGATTATAAACTTTCGTACAAATACTTAAAAGTATATGGGTGTTTGGCTCAGGTAAAAATACCAAAGCCTAAACAAGTTAAAATAGGGCCAAAGATCATCCATTGCGTATTCATTGGATATGCTAATAATAGTGGTGCTTATCGGTTCCCCGTACATAAGTCGGACATTTCAGATGTACATGAAAATACTATCATTGAATCTAGGAATACTGTATTTTTGGAAGATAAATTTCCTTTTAAGGAAAGGAAAGAGATAAGTTCGCAAAAATGAATTTATGATACTACAATTGGTAATTATCAAAGTGATGAAGAATCAAGATGTAGCAAAAGGACCAAAACATCTACATCTTCTGGTCCAGATTTTTTAACTTATTTGTTAGAAAAAGAACCTAGGACATAATGAAGCAATATCTAGTCCAAAAGCTCCATTCTGAAAAGAGGCTATCAATAGTAATATTGATTCTATTATGCAGAATCATACCAAAGAGTTGGTAGATCTCACACTTGGTAAAAAACTGTTAGGTTGTAAATGGATTTTCAAAAGAAAATTAAAAATCGATGGATCATTTGATAAATATAAGGCCAAATTGGTAGCTAAAGGATTCAAACAAAAGAAGGCCGTGACTTTTTCGATACACTCACCTGTGATAAAGATAACATCAATTAGAGTATTAATTACAATCGCAGCATTTTATAATTTGGAAATCCATCAGATGAACTTCAAAACAGCTTTCTTAAATAGTGAGTTAGAAGAAGAAATTTATACGGAACAACCCGAATGGTTCATTGTTTCTAGACACGAGAAAATGTGTGTAGACTCGTTAAGGCATTATATGGACTAAAACAAACGCCAAAACAATGTCATGGAAAATTTAACAAAACTTTGTTATCAAATGGTTTTAAAAGTAACGAGTGTGATAAATGTGTTTACATTAAAACCACGCCTAATGCATATGTAATCGTATGTCTATATGTTGATGATATGCTAATTATGGGTAGTAATTATGATATCATAACAAATATCAAGAAAATGTTGACAAAATATTTTTGACATAAAAGATATGGATATTGCAGATGTAATATTAGGAATTAAAATCCTTAAAACATTTGAAGGACTTGTCTTATCTCAATCTCACTTTATTGAAACTGTACTTAAAACGTTTCATATATATGATGAAAGTCCAGTTAAACACCGGTAGACTTAAGTCTATATTTGGCCAAACATAAAGGCGAACCCGTATCTCAAGTAAAGTACTCTCGGATAATAGGCAATGTATATTGCAAACTGCACTCATCCGGATATTGCATATGCGGTGAACAAACTTAGTAGATATACAAGTAACTCAAATAATAACCATTGGAAGACACTGGTAAGTGTTCTTAGATATCTACGATACACATCAAATATTGGATTACATTATACTAGATATCCAGCTGTATTAGAAAGATACAGTGATGCTAATTGGATATCATATACAAAAGACTCAAAATCCACTAGTGGGTATTTTTTACCATTGGTGGTTCGGCCGTATATTGGAAATCCTCTAAACAAACATGTATAACTCGATCCACGATGGAATCTGAGTTCATAGCATTAGATATAGCTGGAGAGGAAGCAGAATGACTTCGAAATTTTTTAGAGGATATTCCATGTGGCCTAAACCTGTATCTGCAATTAGTATACATTATGATAGTCAGTCGGCTATCGTTAGAGCACCAAGTAGTATGTATAATGGTAAGTTTCGACATATTCGTCGAAAACATAATACAATCAAGAAGTTGATCTCAAATGGTATTATTTCCATAAATTTTGTAAAGTTTAGAGAAAATCTCGCGAATCCGCTTACCAAAAGCTTACCAACAGATCAAGTATATTGCCTATCAAGGAGAATGTGCTTAAAGCCTATTACGCAAGAATTTTTGTAATGGTAACCCAAACTTGCTGACTGGATATCCCAAAATATTGGTTCAATGGAACATAAGTTATGAAGATTTAAAGAAACACTTCAGAGTTAACTCCTACACATTCCTGCGATGAGAAAGTGTTATTTACAGAAAGTTTTAGGTTAAATTATGCTTTTAATGATTCCTATATCTTGGACTGTCTAAGTGGGATATGACAGGCACTCTTAATAGGATATCACATATACAAGTGTGAAGTGTGTTCGCTTCTATGAGAATGTTTCAAATGCTTGAATTTTCTAAAGCACTTATGAAATCCAATAGTTGTTCAGGGCCAAAATGAACACAACAGTGAGAACTAAAAAATGTTAGGGAGGTTATTGTATTGATACTATTGTCTTAGTTTACATCAACGGCTGACAGTTCAAGACATTACGTTCACTTATTAGCAAAGTAAATCCGATAGTATTCTACTAGGAAGGTTCAAACCCATAAGGTACCCATCCGGATGCGATAACATTATGTTTGATCTCTATAGGGTTTGTATAATTTATTACACTAATTTCCATTCATGTGGGGCATTGTTGAAAAATTGATTTTTATTAATTGGTTTGACCAACTTTTGACCAATTATTTTAGTAAATCCCGTTAGTTGGACTAAATATTTCTTTGACTGAGTATGTTCTACTCCATGAGTAGATTAAAGTAATGTATTTATTTTCTCAAAATCAATCTAGGGTGAATGACAAATTAAGGCCAAAAGATGACCACTTGAAATTGAAATAAATTGGAATAAAAATTGGTGGGAAATTGAAAAAGTGCAAATCCTACATGGAAAGCTAGAAGAATATAAATCACTTTATATTGCTCAAGTTTGAGATTTGGATTTGGGCTCTAATGGGTACCAAAATTCCTTGAACATGTTAGTAGGTTGCTCCAAACCCACACGCATGTGCCGTCGCCGTCCTTCCGACCAATCGGCCGGCCGGCTCAGCACTGCATGGGCACGGATCATGGGCTTGGGCTTGACTTGGACTTGGGTCAAGCTGATATATATTTTTTGGTAAAATAATATTTAATTTATATTATTTTATTATTATTTAAAATAGGGTAATTAGCACATATCGTCCTCACCTTTCATTGTTATTGTGGAGAACGTCTCTATCTTTCATTTTTGGCATTTTCACCCTTATTTCCATCTTTTATTGCGCAAAATGTCATTTCACCTATTTTCTCAATTAAAAATTATAAAATGATCCATATACCCTCTTCTTTAAATAAAACAAAAAGAAAAAACTAATTGCAATCACGGTCCCAATTTTTAAAAAAAATGTCCAAATAAGTTACAAATAAATTATTAAAAGGGTAATTAGCACATAATGTTCCCATATTTCCCTTTTATTGCAAAAAAGTCCCAACATTTTAGTTTTTGGCATTTTCACCTTTATCTACACATTTAATTGCGCAAACCATCATTTCTGTTCATTTTCAACCAATTTCTCAATAAAAAGTTGTGAGCTGAAGAATATACCCTCCCATTTAAATAAAACTAAAGAAATAATTGCAATCATAATCTCAAATTTTTTTTTAAAAAGTGCAAACGAGTCCCGATTAAAATATTAAAGAATTAGAAATTAAAAATATATTTTTATTTATTTAAATATGAGGGTATATTCGTCATTTCACAGCTTTTGATTGAGAAATTGGATGAAAATGGATAGAAATAATGGTTTGTGCAATTAATTATGTAATTAATGGTGAAATGACAAAAAAAAGAAGGTAATGACGTTTTTGCAATAATAGGGAAATGTAGGGATATTACGTGCTAATTACCCTTTTAATAATTTATTTGTGACTAATTTTGATTTTTTTAAAAAATTTGGCAGATTGCAATTAATTTTTTCTTTTTCTTTTTGTTTTATTTAAAGAGAAGTGTATATTGGTCATTTCATAATTTTTAATTGAGAAAATAGATGAAAATGATATTTTGCGTAATGAAATGTGGAAATAAGGGTGAAAATACCAAAAAATAAAAGATATGGACGTTTTTCACAATAACAATGAAAGGTGGGGACGTTATGTGCTAATTATCCTTTGAAGAATATGTAGTTAAAAAGTATAAAAATATTTTGAATTCACGTGTAGAATATTTTATAGTGTAAATGTGTGACTGAAAATAAGTATTACCGAAAAAAAAAGTTTTAAAAGAATAAGAGAGAGATGAGGGCTGAAATGGATTCCAGACAGTGCTAAGAGGCTCACAAGATAAATTTTTTGATTAATATTTGGAGCATTCAGCGTGGAGGTAGGGGCCAGCCCCAATCCTTATTATAAAAATTCTATAAACTTTTGTATATAAAAATATTGAGGTTAACATAGTAATTTCATTTAATAGACTTTTCTCTTACCCCGCGCTTTTGGTACGTAACTTTTTGTCACTTTCACCTTGTAATCTTTATGCGTACTTTTAACAAGTAAAAACTTGAAAAAGCTTCGCCTCCCTGCATTTGAGATACAATCGGCAATAATTTGTCTTATCTAATTTGCAATCTAACCAATCTCATAATGTTCTTCCACTAGAGTGTGTTGTGTTTATTATTTTTATAATTCATTTTTTTTGTTTTGATAAATTAGAAATATATTTTTTGGGTTAGTAAAATTACCATTTTATCCTTTATCATCAAGCTAAAAGCATTAGGATTCTTATACTCCTTCCGTTCCATAAAAATTGACTTGTTTTCCTTTATTTGTCTGTCCCAAATTATATCTCATTTTCCTTCTTGAAAATATAATTAATTTTTTTAATATCACCTCTATTTAATATACTTTATTATCAACAAATATGAATTATTTCTATTTCAATTATTAGTTAATGTAGAGGTATATTAAGAAAAAAAATGTAAGAAAATTTTATATTTTCAATTATATTAATTATATATATTTTTCTAATTTATATGAAAATGACAACAAACCTATTTTTGCTTGATGGGTAGGGTATTTACAAAATAAGTGTTAAAAGTCCATCGTATTTTTAAGCCAAAACGGAGAAGGGGAAGGGAGGAAAATGTTGGGAAATTGGTTCATAAGCAACCAAAATCCATTGAAGGATTGGAAACAAAGTCAATAATTGTAGGCACCATTGCACCAAATGTATGAATAGTTCTCAGATGCAATTGGAAGAATTTTCATGCATTTGCAGTCTTCTGCAATATTTTGTTCAACTTGGTAAGATTATAACATAATGTAAATATGGTGCAAATTGTTGGGCAAGAAGACAATAAATAGAGGTGCTTGCTCATCGCCAAATGACACACCAAGAAAGAGTGAATAATATAAGCCAGTGTTGATTACAAAATTATAATCAATAAACTTCTCTTAGCTACTCAGGATTTTCCCTTCCTAAACTCTCAGTGCTTAATGCTCGGCAAGTAAGAAGGAAAAAGTCTATTTGGGAGGGAAATATTTGAATTTGTATATCTTTCTTCTTTTAGGCGAGACTCTTTATAGATTTCTTTGAATGTTTTCAGGGCAATTGGATATTCTTAGTAAATGGCAGGTGGTAGTCATTTAATAGTTGGTTTCTAGCTGATTTTGTTATGTATTCATGTTTTGTAAATTAGTTTACGTGTCTTATACTCATTGATTTGAAGTAACACTTTAAATACTTAATCATGTGTACTCTAATAATGATTTCTGCCAACGTGGAATTAAAGGGGGATGGTTCATCCTGCCCTAGTGCGTATTCAGGCATCGCAAAGAAGGGTTATGAGCTAACATGTTCATTCCTTTACATTTTCTATTTAATAAATAGTTCCCCAAATTCGATTTTAAATATTCATATTAAATCTATGAATTTATTATTATTATTATTAATTATTATTATTATTATTATTATTATTATTATTATTATTATTATACTAAAATTGATAAAAGGGAAATACATATTTACCTTTTTTGATATGGGAAAATCTGTTATAAAAAGTAAACTTCGAAATTTAATTATTATTATTATTATTATTGCAACGGATGTCCCAAACCTTTCAATTTGTTGCAGAATACACCTTAACTTTTTTTTTCAGCTGCAGTCCCAAACATTTCACTTTAACGACATTTGGAGTCATTGGACATAATCTATTCAGTATTCCGTCAGTTAGCTCGAAAATTCAAACTTTGACTCCACTTGACAAATTAAGTAAAGGGTAAAATGGTAAATTTATATTTTTTATAATAAAAAGATATAATTGTATCAAAAACCAAAAAATAAAAATAAATGAATACACTTCTTCAACCCCTACCTATCCCCAAAACAAACAAACCAGAAAATCAGACTCTGTCGGCCACTTTCACCAGCCCCGACCACCACACCGGCCACAGAGCTGTTCTGTCTTAGTGACCCATCCGCAACCCCAACCAAACAAAAAATGCTATCATGCCATTTCGCATCACCATTGATGTCTACCAACCATGAAACCGCTAGGCATCATAGCACCCAAAATCATGGTCACATGCAAATAGAACAAAAATTGCCAACAATGTTAAGACCTTCTAAAGAAAATATTTTGTAAGTTCTCTGTTTTCTACCAATAGAGCTTCGCATATTTCCAAATTTCCAAAATGTCACCAGGTTTTTACTTTAAAACTAGCTTTCTCTACAAATTGCACCTCAATACACAATGGATATGGAGATATAGATACAATGATGCGTGTGTAATTGTGTTTTATTGTATGTTTCTTCCATACACTGGTGGAAGTTTGGTTTGATTCCAACTACGATCGGTTTGGCAGCATTTAATTTAACGATTTCGTGGGTACAAATGAAATTAAATGAGTTAGAATGAGATTTAGATGATAAATAGTTGGTAGGGGTTGAGTATAGGTCATTGGATGAGAAGAACAGGTCAGTGGCCGATGCTGTGTTCGGTGGCCGTTGAAGGTGGCCAACATTGATTTTTCTGGTTTCTTTTTTTTTGTTGACGTAGGAATCCACAGCCGCTACTCGTGAGTGTGCACTGGGTAAACCTCCCTCCATGTGCAGTATCACGCAAACCACACAGGAGAAATAAAAATTTTTTTTTCTTTTTTTTCCGCAAACCACACAGGAGAGATAAGATTTTTTTTTTTTTTGTTTTTTATTGGTTGATGCATCAGTCCCGAAGTTTGAGCTCAATTATTTATTGTTAACTACAAACTTATGGTTAAAAATTTACTTTCCTCTTTGTTTGTTGTAACTCACATGTACAATGTTAAGAGGTCATGTCATGATTACAATTTTTATACATCTATCATACTCTAATTTCATTCCCAATAAAATTTAAAATTTCATAAAAAGTATGATATTCATTGACTTTTATCTCTATATTAACCTTATTATATTCATTTCATTCATTTAAACATATACATTCACGACATTTTTAGTTCTTGAGCCTTCAAAACCTTATGTATCAACACCATTCTAGAGAATTGCTACTTGTTGTCTCTTTAACCAATAGGGCATGAAATATTGATTTTAGTCCGATTGCTTGAGGAGTTTCGGTTCTAAACTATCAACTTGTTAATTTTACTGATTGATTTGATTTCTTACATGTAGCCATGCCCCTACAAAGAAGTCTAGTGACAAATACTCTTCAGATTAATCATATTTTGTGTATTTTTAAACACAAACAAAAAAACAAAATTTAACATAAAACAGTACAAAACATCATTGATATTTAAAAAATATTACAACATTTCTGAGTGGCCAATACCTAAACAACTAAATCTGTTAAAATTAATTGAGATTGAGGATGTAAATCAAAAGTAGTTCATTTCCAAAATATGACTTCTGCTCTTGAACAATCTCTCTGAAACCTCACCATAAATTCCTTCTTTCTTGAACGCTCCAACGACCAATTCAATATTACCGCTCTACTCTTCCATCTCATTTTGCTCCCCACCACCGCTCAACTGCCTCACCACCATCAATGTGGCATCCTCTATTAACATTCTTCCAGAATATCCAATTCGTACCTCGTGCTTCATCCTAATTCTTATTGCATGTACTTGGTAAGTGTTATGCCTTAAATCCAATTAACTTTGGACATAAATACTTTTAATATATAATTGATGCATTTTTATTGTAGATCTATTACTTATTTAATATTCAATTAAATTAAATGATAGAGTCCGTAGATTCAAATCTTAGTACTTTGTTAATCCCAAGAAGTTGTGATTGTGAGATACAAATTATATATGACTGAACGTTAAATCATATATGGTCGTAAGTAATAACGAGATACAAATATCGTTACTACTGATATACCATCACGTGTGATATTTCTTACTTATAAAGTAAGCCTGATCTCACAAGTTAAAATGTGGTGACACTTAAATGAACATGTGGATGTTTTGTTATAGAACAAAATATTTGAGACCGCGGGGAGATTCCACATGGATAATTATCTGAATTTCAGTAGTTAATCTTTAACGTTCGTTAGTAGAATTGATCCTTCGACTTGAGGTCATTATAGTGGCTTATATGAGAACAGTCATATTTTAGTAATGTTGGATGTTACTTTACCAAGTGTTGCTAATACGACATCGTTCGGGTATGTCAAGAATCAAATAAAGGTTGTGAATGATCAATAAATGATTTGTCACTCTTAGACAGTAAGATATTAAATTAGATTTGGTCAAACTTTGACTTCATGATCATGAGGAAAATCAGTTGTATGAGTTGCAGGATGGAGGGCTAATTGAAAGGTTTCCTTTATTTATTCTAATTCAACAAAGATATATTTTATATCATGATTTCAATCTAAACAAAAAATAAATCTTTGGTGAAAATTGAAATTATTTTTGTTTTTCGTTGTGCATGTTAAGTAAATTTTCAACAATACTGTTGTCCTATTAATCCTCCACCACGGTCCGTTGTCAGTCCCATTGATGCTTTTTTTTTTTTTTTTACTTATTTCTCTGTTTCATCGACAGAAAAATGCCAGCATTCTTTCAGTTTGTCTTTGTTGAGTCTAAAGCAATACTCAAGAAAAGGATTTCTGAGTAGGAAATAACTATAGTGGGGATGGGTCTCAACAAAGTTATGACTGTCCTACAGTATCGAAGTGGATTGATTTAGAAGGATATATATTTTTTTGTTTTACTTTTGTTTATTTAAATAAATTTACATAAATTTAAAATTGTAATATAATTTTTTTTATTAAAAAAAGAGGATAGATATATAAGAATCGTGGATGGAAATAGCTGCCCCCAAATCTTTTACGTACATTGATAGGTATGTTTGCGCATTTCTAGGCTAGTCGTCTATGCGTATTTAATTTGGTTGGTTGGTTACGCATGAGGCCGGGCATAAGGCTTAGGTCGTTAAAAAAAATGTACATTTTTTGTAATGAGTTGCTATATTACATCATGATCAGTAGGCGAAATATGAGGTTTGTGTTTTTCAGGTTGATAGCTTGGATAAGAAAGTTCAATCTCTAGAAAAGAAATTGTTACTCTTTAAAGTAATATGGAGGAGGCTGAGAAGAAAAATGCTAAGGGAACTAAGCAAGGGTCCTACAGTTTATGCTACTAAAGAGACTACTCTGTTGGCAAATGTTAGGCGAGTCTCGAATGAGGCGAAGCTGAACCATGAAGTTTATGTACATATATTTAACTGCGAGGTTTATAGACTCAGAGATGAGTTTCAGTTGGTAAAAGCTGAGCAATATGTTACCTCCAAAAATCTTGAGAATGCGAGGAATGAAATGGTTTTACTTCGCAATCAACTAGAAAGTAGTGACACAAAACTTGCTATTCTGCAGTCTAGCCATGATGAAGTGATTGCTCACGAGGCTAAGTTTGTTGTGGAAGTGACGTAGCGGAAGGTTATAGGAAAGATGAACAATCTCACAAAAGTGAGAAAACTCACGAGAAACTTTTATTCAATTCAAAAAA
>CAIGRP010113780.1:0-18713 GCA_903798385.1 Fraxinus cuspidata | reverse complement strand
TTTATAATATCGTTATTTCTGCTAATAATTGAATTGTACAATGATTTCCCATTGAGTTACTTTCTGAACGTACACTAAGTTCCAAGATCGGTGAAACTTCAATTATCTGATATTTGTATCTTCTGTGATATTTCTCCTTCTGTAAGGAAATTGCCCAATATCTGTATAACCACGTCTAATTTGGTATTAACATTGTATGTTGTTCTTGTTCTCNATTTCTGCTAATAATTGAATTGTACAATGATTTCCCATTGAGTTACTTTCTGAACGTACACTAAGTTCCAAGATCGGTGAAACTTCAATTATCTGATATTTGTATCTTCTGTGATATTTCTCCTTCTGTAAGGAAATTGCCCAATATCTGTATAACCACGTCTAATTTGGTATTAACATTGTATGTTGTTCTTGTTCTCCTTAGGAGACTCGGGTGCCTCCTCTGCCCAGGATAAAGTTGGAGAGAATAGTGATTCTGAAAATCATGCTGGGTTACCCAATTCACCATCATCTTCAGGTGGGTTCCGTCAGTTTTCTTCAAAAAGGACTGCTCTTTGTAGAGAAGACATGATGTGACCGCATAAATATTGGTGGAAATTATTGCTTTTCTTTGCACAAGACATGTTATTTGCACCCCCCGAAAGATTTTGTTTTCAGATTGTAGGGTGGCTATGGTATTGGGGACAATCAATTGGTAATCAGATTACATCAGCCCCCTGCCACAGTGAATTATTATGTAAACTTTCAACCTATCATCCCCTTCTTGGTGGTATCAAAGGAAGTTTGGAGATCTCAACAAGGAATTTTTGCCCATTGGTTCGTATGCCTTTGACTTGTTTTGCCTTTTTACGTACTGATGGTTTTCAATTTCTGTTGCAGGTAGGATGGGTTATGCAGAATACTATAATCTTGATTATAATTTGATTTATTGACTATCTTATTTTACTTTTGGACTGCTTTTTGAATAGTTCACGCTGAACTTCACGTGTTTTTCTTTCTGTTAAAGAGATGTTAGTTGTTACAAGTTGATTTCATGTTGTTCTTTTGTAGGCATTTGACAGTCTAGAATTTGTTTACAGGACAACAGCCGGGGAATCCTCTACTGCTTCTTGAGCAGTATAGTGATGAAGAATTGGATGAGGAACCAAATGAAGGACGAGATCGAGCACTTTCTGAGGACCCGTCTGTTGACACTGATGGCCAGGTGATTTGCATAAGTATTACCTATTTTTTTGGAATAATACGTGTTTTAACAGTGTTCTAAAAAGCGTAAAACGTGGTTAGGTGTAGACATCAAACTTCAAGTTTTTACGAGCTTAGGCCATAAAAAAAAAAGGTTCCTTATTTATATTATTATTTCAAATACTTAAATCATTCTAAAAATCATATTATAATTAAAATAATTCATACCAAATATCTAAAATTATAAAATACTATATTTACTTAATAATTCATACAATTATTCAGTTATACATTTTCAAATTTCCAACCATACGATGACGCTGAAAATAATAATTACATAGCTTGTGTTTGGTTGGGATTAAAATCAAATTTTTAGTAGATTGCAATTCAAGTTGATGAAATGTGTGGTTGAAAAGTTATGGGATCCATAAAATATGTGATTAAAATTAACTGTTGATTTTGACTTTTAGATTAAACAGGGGCATGGACATGATATAGATAGTACTGTAGCTTAAATCTCATCTAAATCTTCATTAGATAATGTCGTTTTTGACTTGTGTACAGATATAGTTATTTAAAAATTTGAAACTAAAGTCAAATGAAAGCCTTTTAAGAAAAGGAAAAATTAAAAAAGTTAACAAACTAAAATAAAATATAGAAGGTTTCTAGAAAAAAAGGAAATAAAATAAAAAATAAAGGTGAAGTTGGCCGCTTAATTCACTCTTAATTCACTCTTACTGCCAAGGCAAAGCGTTTTGCTCACTTCTAGGTGCATTTTTTGGAACACTAGATTTAAATAGCAATTGTTGTGCTCTAGAGCCAGTGAGCGAAAACAATGCTCAATCCAGCTCTTATTGCGTTGGGACAACTTGATTTGTATTTCTGTTTCTTATATTTTCTTAATCTGTCTCATTTCATGTTCTCAAAATCTGTTTTATTTGGATCTTGTTTCTATAGGCTTTCTGAATCACTGTTGCTTCATTCTCTGTAGATTGGTTGCATCCAAGCTCATATCACTCTCATGCTTTTAGTTTTTCATAATTTTTTTTTTAAATTTTTTATGCTGTGACGTGGTCTCACTGGTTGCAAAATCTAGCGACTGACAGGTTTTTTCTTGTATGAGAACCATTAGTAGGTGTCTCGTGATGTGCTTCTTCTTGCTGCATTAGATTTATGTTCTTTCTTGTCCTCAGACAAAAATTGCTGCTGGGAAAGAAATCGAAGATATTGGAAACAACGATGAGAATGAGCCTTCTGTTCTTGTGATAGATAATGATTCTACTTCTCAGAATCCTTTGCAGAAACTCAGGAAAGGTAGTGAGATAATAAATGATTCTAGTGATTTGGACAGAGGAACAATTTCAGCCGAAGAAGTTACATATCCTGTAGTGTCTGATATGCAAGTTGTTGGAGATGCGAGTACAGGCTGGAAGGTTGTGTTGCATGAAGAGAGTAATCAATATTATTACTGGAACATTACAACTGGTGAAACTTCGTGGGAAGTACCTGATGATTTGGCCCAGGTAAATGATATGAGTTGTTTAGAGAAAGCTGCTGCTGATACTGAAGAAAAAAGCAATGGTTTAGAGGGCACATCTGGTTCAAGTATACCTTTGGACATGGAACATGGCGATTCCACCACCAGGCAACTTAATGGTGGCTCTGATACCAATCGCAAAACAGGTTGTGTTATTGAGCACGTGGCAAAAATGCATGGATATGGTGAAGGATGTAATGGTGATTCTGTAGATGAAGAAAAAGGAAATCAAGATGCTGATCAAAATAATGAAACTTCGTTGCTTGCTGATAATTCTTTGGGCAATGAGATTGCCTTAAGTGCCAAAATAAATCATGGAACACATTCTGAGGAATGTGAAACTGGGACCGACCTATCTTCTCAGCTGGTGAAGCACTGTGAAAGCTTGTTGGAGCGATTGAACCATGCGAAAGGGTATAGACGTTCCCATTCTTCTTTTGTCTTTATCTCCATCATTACTTTGTACTTTTCTGTGCTATAAACTATGTATAAAGCATCTCATGAATTTTATTGCATTCTGTATATATTTGCTATTCCCATGCGTTTGTTCACATTGCTAATCCTTCTCTTAAAACAGTTTAAGCTGCCATCTACAAGCACACGATCTTATATCAAAATATGCATTGGAAGTTGAGATTAGGCTTGCTGATATCAAGGCATTAACAAATCATGGGTCATTGCTCCTTCCTTTTTGGTTGCACTCTAAAGGTCAACTAGAACAACTTGAAGCAGCTATAGATGATGTTATTACACTATATAATTCTTCACTGACAAGTGAAGTTGAGGGCACAAATCAATCGTGTGAAGGCATTGGTGATGCAGTTGTTTCTAGTGAAAAGAAGCCATTATTTCCTGTCGTAGCTCCTCAAGCTTCTGAATATGCTGCCCATGACTCGTATTTTAAATCTTATGGTGACGGTGCCTTTACTGCTGGAAGAGTTCCCTCAAGTGGGCATCTTACTTCACATTCAGGGAATGGTTCAGGAGGAAAAAGTGAGATCAATGGACTTGCAATTCATAGTGAATTAACCCCCAAAACCGTGCTTCATTCTGGGGAAGTAGACATGGATGTGGACATGGAAGTTGAAGATGCAGTTGCTTCAGCAAATCCACCTATACAAGATGCATCAGGTGCTGAATCTCTCCTCCCATCAGAGCAACTAAATTTGCATAATCTACTGGCTGACCAGGAACTTTCAATGCCGGGGCAAATATTTAGTGTACCACCTCCTCCGCCTGACGATGATTGGATTCCTCCCCCGCCACCTGATGATGAACCTTTTCCTCCCCCACCACCAGATGTCGAGCCTCCTCCCCCACCACCTGAAATCTCAGTCCTCCCACCATCCCAGTTAGAGTTTGGACAACCTTTTACTTACACTGAACAGTACAATCTATCATATCCTGGCAGTAGTCTCGAATACTATTCGCAAACAAACACAGAACTTTCTGGTGGTAGTCTCTACACAAATCCCGAGGGAGGTCAGGTAGCTGTCTCCCATCTACCACTATCCTGCTTTGTTGGTTAGTGGCACAGCTGTGGAGTCTTCTGGGATTCACAGTGAAACTATTCTCAAAAGCTTTGGCTCTGAAACAGCTGGATCCTCCAATGCCCATGCAGAAACGGGTTCCAGTTTTTTAGCGCAGACAAAAGCTAATGTTCTTGATGCTGACCAGCTAACTATGAAGGTGTCAGGGGTTCCTGATTCTCAACACTCTATTGAAGCTCCACCAACTGCTACGAATACAAGAAGTGTCTCTGTCTCATCAACCTCTTCTGTTACTGCTAGTATTGTTGCTGGAGCAACATCTTCTAAAGTACAATCTAAAGGTAATTATTGAAACTGCCCAACATACATGAGAACTCAAGCAATTTTGCATTTAACATTTTTGTTGAAGCAGACAACTTATACATATGTTTTCCGCCTTGTTCTCAGTTTCACGTAGTAAAAAAAAGACTGCTGCTGTGGTATCCACATTGAGATCTAATAAAAAAGTTTCCAGCTTGGTCGACAAGGTAATCCTTTAAACTCATTGTGCGAATCTGTACTTGACTCGTGATTTTTATCTTTTAAGTAATTGAATGTTTTTGTTCTTTTTCTGTAGTGGAAAGCTGCAAAAGAGGAGTTGCATGAAGAGGAAGAAGAACCTGAAAATTCCTATGAAATGTTAGAGAAGAAACGACAACGTGAAATAGAGGTTTTTTAATATTAGCATCTGTTTGCAGTACTGATGAGTAATGCTTTTCCATCTTTTTCCTTAAATTCAGTTTAATTGCAGGCATGGCGAGCGCAGCAGATTGCCAGTGGAGAGGCTAAAGATAATGCTAATTTTCAGCCACTGGGAGGTGATTGGTATTGAGCCTGGACTTTCTGGATATCACACTAGTATATGAAATT
The DNA here is from genome assembly GCA_903798385.1 of Fraxinus cuspidata. NCBI lineage: Eukaryota > Viridiplantae > Streptophyta > Magnoliopsida > Lamiales > Oleaceae > Fraxinus > Fraxinus cuspidata. The sequence continues at coordinate 13,601 of CAIGRP010113780.1, read as the reverse complement.
TTAGGAATTATTATTATTTAGCCTGAGTGATACAGATTGTTAGATACCTGGTCCTGACCCCTTTTTACATCACTAGCCTATTCCTGTAGTTTTATTTGACGTTTCTTTATGACACAGGCGAGAACGAGTGAAACGCAGGAGATCCCAAAAGATGAATGAGACTGAAAAGAGTGAATCAGATGTTGCAACGGAAGGGAATCAGCAACCTGATTTAGCTGTACTTTCAGGAGGTCTACCATCTGGATGGCAGGTATTCTTTGTTTCCTCAGGGAACTCTATGCTGTTGGCAGAATTTTTTCAGAAAGATCTCATTAATGTGCGAGTTCTGGGTTTTACACAAAACTCGGACCAATGTTCCTTTTGTGTTTTGTCATTTGGTTTTTGCCAATCGCTAATGTTTTGTAAAAGAGGCACGAAAATTATTCGGATGAAACCAGAAAATAAAGAAAGACCTTCGATTTGTCCTTGAAAAAAAAAAAAAAGAGTCGGTGTTGTGTCAATTACTTCTTATTATGCTAATGTTTGGCTTTGAAAGAGTCGAATCTCCACTAGTTATAGCTTGTAAGGCATAAGTGAGCACCAAATCTACTGCAAGCTGACAGCAGATGGTGAATGATTTCCTAAACTTGCATAAAAAAGAGACTTCTTTGTTAAAAAATATTTAATAGTTCTTCTTTGGATGTTTACTTTTCTTGGCCTTCAACGATTCTGTAAATTTGGTTTTAATTACTTGGACCGAGTCTTGTGTTTTTTACGTGGTGTGTATCTTTTGTACGTCCGTTCTATTCACACGTCCCTTTATTCAGGTTTACTGGGATGACTCTTCGAAGCAGGTCTATTATGGAAACACATTGACATCGGAAACAACCTGGATTAGGCCAGCAGATTAGACTGGACCTCAGTCCAAATCAAATTCTAGTTTTGCTGTAACATATTTGGTTTTAGCTATTATATATTGAAGCTTCTAATCATTCATTTTCTGCCCTTGTAGTCTTCTGGTAATATAGCATGTTTATGGAGTGATTTTTTTATAATCACTTTTGGTCAAAATTACTCTTTTATCACAAATTCTGAAGAATCACAACTACTTATTATCTGCTTTCACTTATTTTTCACACATTACGTAGTACTCAAATAATTATCACTTTCAAAACCTCCATTCTAATCCTCTTATATAATTCATATGAAGTCCATCACGGAAACACAAGCCAAGTTATCCCGAGATACTGAACGTATGACCAAGTTAAAATCCGAGCTAGAATTTTGGCACCGAACTTTTCAATTTCATTATCCTACATAGATTGTTACACTACGTTTGTCATACTGATAAATAACATTATTCTTGAAGTCAACACTTAGGAGCTTTACTAAGCTCACAAGTTAAACCGGTGTGCATTATCGAGTTAGAGTACCCTGCTTGAACTACGAGAAGGTCGAGCACGAGAGTAGGAAGTCGTGCTTAAGGTTGCACAATAGAACGCAGCACAACATGGGTGCTAAACTCGGATATCCCCAACTACCAAGTACAAGTCACAATTTATTCCTTTCTACTAAAAATATTTCAACGTCTGGAGAAGGAACAAACATATAAGACAGGCATAGCCCTTTTACTTACAGAAACATGATTCTCTCTTGCCTCGAGACTATCGCAAATAAATTTTGGGTACACGTTGAGGTTCAATGTACAAGAAATTCACTCACCCAGTAACCATATGAAATTCAAACAATGTGTATATATCTACGAGAAAAGTTTTCTGTTGCTATTTTTCGTTTTTTCGTCGATGGTTATTTCTCTAGTCCTTGTTTACAAAGAGGACAGCAAGAGATAATCTTGAGCCATTTATCCACACACTTTAAATGAAATATATGAGAACATGGCAACTGTCTAATCTCATCCTTGACTCTGTACTTGGCCAAACAGATGCAGCATTCCTGTTAAAACATAGAAAATTCATTAGCTCCTTATTCCTTACCAATAAAATCAATAGGTTTAAATGCTAAAAGATGCTGAAATCTCGCATATTAACAAAAAATTAGTTCATTATAATAGATTTTCGAAAATATGGAGTTTCTAACCTTTTATGAAAAGAGAGTGCACTTATTGACAACTTTACCAAACTCCGACATGACAGCGTTAAGAAACAAATTATCGAGTAACTTATAATACCAAACATGTCCAAGAGATCAATTTATTTAATTTTTTTCTGATAAAATAAGATTTCTATAACCAAGTAAGGTAACGTACTGTATTTTCATCGTCTTTGGTCGACTTCCCAAGCTCAAAACTGTTGCCAGCATCCTTATATTTCCAGGTTGGTAATTTGGCAAGTTGTTCTTCAGTTGCCTCTCTATCATGGTATGCCATGTTCATGTTATAACCTAGGAAGCTGCTAAGCAGTGGCACACAGCAGCAAAGTAATACAAAAAGTAAGAATGGAAATGAATAGCTGAAGGCATTCCAAGAAAGCAGGGATATACAGAGGACATGAAGTTTAGGAGCTTGTCGAAACAACCCGAACCGGGAGTCGAACACCCAAACATTCCCCATCACAAACCATATTGCAAATAAAAGCTCAAGCCATGTCCTGCATTTATCCATGTTCTGCAAACTTCTGGTTACGGTAACCTCATATCAGTACTAATACTATGTTAAGAAATAAATTTACATTAAAAAGTTGTAACTTTTACCTTGATTCCTGAACATTTCTTTGCTGTTCAATATCAGAAAAACTGGGATTGTTGTTTCTTCGAGTTACATAGAAAAACAGATAGCGCCAGTTGAGGAGAATAAGGCTAAGAAAACACCCAAAAGCATACCCGGAAACCCATATTCTCATGGGCCAAACCGGCTTCTCATCTTTGGATATGCACAGGGTATATGTAATGAGAGTAATTTGAACAGTTAAAGCAAGAAATTCCATCAGCATCCAAGTCCGAGAATTGAATGGATTCGAACCAAGATCCAATCTTGATCCGTTTTGGTAATGAAAAACTCTTCTCAAGAAACTGTAACACCTTGATCTTGATATTCTCATGGCTATTCTTATCAAGAAATTAACAAAAGGAGCAGCCCTATTTCTGGAATTATTTGCTGATATATCTCCGTTTTCTGCAGCCTCCAATGGCAAATCTGGTGAAAAAGAGACTGCACTGCTAGAGTTGCATAACTGCTCTGGTGTCATCAAGAAATACCTAATAGTCATCGACTTTAATCCCGGATTCTTAATTTAAGATTCAAAGGGACGCAAAGAGTACAAGGAAATGAATGAATTCGAGTTGCGAATAAAAGGATTGTGAAGCAAAAGAAGAAGGGTGAAGGGTACAACTAACAAAAGCGGTAGAGCAGGTGAGATGGTGACCAAAAATCAAAGGGTTTTGCTTTTAATCCAAGTGAATTGGAAGATATAACCATAAACGTTGGCCTAACTATCAGAGGGCGGGCGAGCGGGCTTTGTTTATTCGGGAAGCAAAGCTGAAAGCTTTGTTGCTTCTTGCTGCTTCTTCAAACATGTCGACTCGCCTTGTCGAACAAGGAACGGATACATTTGCTTATTTAAATTCATTTTACACGTGACTCTAGATTACTTGTCTAATTCTTTTTTGTCAAACACCCACAAAACTTTTCACAATTTAAAATCGAGATTCTGATACCATATTCGTATCACCTCATCTAAAATTTAAGTGACTAGAGAATAATTTTCAACAAAGCAAGCGTCTTCCTTGTTAATATAGATTAAATATGGAACAAAATCGAAGATATTATTATTTTTGTGACATTAATGTTGGGTTTATTAAGCTATAATCTAAATTAGGAAAGAATATTAACTGGGTATTTTATAAAGAAATATTATTTATTTAGAAAGAAATATTGAAAAAGATTTCGAATTCTGGCGGATACAGAATGGTTGGCCAACAAATCCATGGACCCACCCTCTAGTTAGCCCAATCATGCTATAGGTAGAGAATTTTTTAGGCCATTCGGGGTTTCGTCACGTCATCTTCTATATCAATTCTGTCAAAATTTTTCTGTACTTGGAGCTTTATTGTAATTAGCCTTGTATTGTCTTTCAGTAGAGGCAACTGCCACGTGTAATAAAATGAAAGGAGTAGTGTCTATACAAAATTTTCCTTTTCTTTGGCCTCTATTACTCGACGTTATAACGAGATGAGTAATAATTATTTGGAAAATATGTGGTTAAAAAAGAAAGATTTTTTTTTTTGAGTTTACATGTAATATTATTTTAATGGGGAATGCATGATTGATAAGAAGAGATAGAAGAATGAACTATAATTTAATGGAGGCCAAACATGAGCTTTATACGATAAAAATCAATATTATTTTCAGCCACTTGGATTTGAACATAACATAGATTAATTACGTGGTAGAGAAGTTACCACTGAGATCATATTTGGCTAAGGTTAAAAGTTTACTTTTAAATTGTAAGAAAATAAGTAAGTTTATTTAAAAATAATTTTTATATTAGTCAAGATCAAAAAAATTGTTTTCAAAATAATAATTATTTCTAACGAAGTACGTGTCCAAACGAGCGTAAAGCTCGTTTTAATTAAAAAAGTTCAAAATCATTTTAGGCATGCTACAAGTTATCTTTGGGCCTACTCCTATGGGAAAAATCTTATCTACATTATAAAGGAAGAAAACTACGAATTTTGAGCCCCGTTTGGTACATATTAAAATTTTCATTCTCATTCTTCTACTCATTTTCAATCACACATTTTTCAATAAAATAATACTTTCCATCACATCAATAACGTTTCCTTCTTTTTCAACCACAAATTCTCCATCAATCTACTATTTCAGAATATATTCTTCCAAAATAATGTGGATTAAATACATCAGTCCACAAAGTTGTATGCACGTAGCATTTCTGCTTACCAATCCAAATTTAGTAATAAATTCGTGTTTCCTTATTTCAAATAGATTACTCTTCCTCTTGGAGCAATCGATGTTCCAATGATTGTCTATAAAAATGGTTGGCCTGGCTGAGCCAATAGCATATTTGAATGGTACCTATAAGTACTCGAGAAACAATAATTGAGCTTGAAAAAGTTTATGAGGCGACTTATTGGAGACAAATTTTGCAATCATGTTATCTTTATCTTTGTGGTGACATCTGCTGCTAGTCTTTAACTTTCCTATTTGACAAATTTATGCATTAAAAGTGTTGATAAAAGAAATAAAGAACATTTACACAAGAAATTAAAAAATTGTAAAAGGATCCTTAAGAGTATCTACGTCAGTTATAGTTACTCTTGTTCAACAAGAACTCCTTTTTCAGTTTTCTAGATTAGGTTGAGAATTTCAACCTCTTATATATATACTTTATTGTTAATATTTGACTAGAATCCAGAATCTCAACTCCCGAGAAATTTTTTCACCCTATTTTGAAAAAATATTTTAAAATTATAAATTGACGGGTTCTATGAAATGTATGGTTGAAGACTAGATAAAAGAAGTAGTTAAAAATGAAGTACGATAAGCATGAATAACTTAAAATTAATGGAATAATCTTTATTTCCATTGTTTTTGATACCTTATAAATGGCTGAATTTGCCACCTTTGATGTGGATCTATTTTGTTTCTTATGGAGTCATCACTGTTTTTTTGATGCTTTATTTATTCACTAATGTCTATGTTTTTGATTGGTGTCCAGTGGTACTAATCTACATGTGCAGTCCAATTAAGTTAACTAGATTTTGTTGGGTCAGCAATCTGAGGCCCATGAACCATGCCCGTTGGCCCACATGGACTCTCTCCCATGCCGGATGTGCCAAACTGGCCATTAGTCAAGAAATGAATAAATTTTTTAAAGAAGAGCAAAATGAAGAGTCTAGTGAGTTGTATAAAAAATTTACTCTCTAAATTTAAAAGTAATATGTAGATAGAAATGCTTGGAAATGCTCTTACAATTATAAATATCAGGTTTATAAGTTATAACTATAAGTAGATGTTCTGTGTATCAACACTAGCATTTAAAAACTCGTAATTTACTTTGCATCTGTAAACTTGAGAAATAACACTTCGTACATAAAAGCACACGTTTATACTATATAACTAGTTGTTTTACATGTTTGGAGTTGAGGATTTTTTCACTAAACAAAACTTTCATTCACCCTTTTGTTCTAGCCAAAGGCTTAAAGCTATAAATACGAAAGTTCGATTTGTGTTACCAAAAGAAAATCAGGCTATTTCTTGGGAAAATGGTCGTTGTAGTGTGCCTAAGCAATAGTAGAGCCTTAGGTATTGAATATATTAACTCCAACTATCTACCTTTATAACGTGCATACATCTTGCATCACTCGACAACACTCAACCTCATGAAGAGACTCAAAAGTTACTCTCCACATGATCTAAACAGGAAATAACTAGAGAGGCATGAATAATAATTTAGTGAATAATATATAGTATATTACAAGTACGATAAATTTGCACAAGTGTAGACCCTTACTACCTTCCATTGCTATCCCGAGCGCTCAATAATCTATATCAAGATAACAAGCTCCTAAGTGCCCCGTATTATACAAACGAATGACCATGATAGGAAGTAATTGTCGGGCATTAACCATAATTGACCACTACAATTTGTATTGTTCTACAACCGCCTTAGAATCAGAAGTTTGCTCCCGACAAAACCCAAGATTGGAAGAAACTAGGACAATTAAGTCTACAAGTGATGTCAGTATTCAAGCTTTAAGCGAGACAATGTTAAAGAACAAGCTTTAAGCCAGACGGGATAATTTCTCAAGTAATAGTCCAAGTAGTCACATAAATGACATCAAATTCGACTTATTGGATTGAGTTTCAAATGTTCTAAAATGCTAAAAAATGAGCGAAGAGTACGTTTATATTCTCAAAATTGGTCATGTATCGATATCTACTCAGCAGGATTTTTAGGAACATTAGACCGTACAGGTGTTGACACCTACATGTAGTGGAGTCGACTCGACCGCTGGCAATAAAATTTGATGAAAACAAGCTTATGTCGCATGAATAAAACGGTTTCTTTCTTAGAAACATAGACTATCATATACAAAGAGCTTTATATTGATGGTAGATTAGAGCATATGGAAGAAAGAATCCGACCTTTTTCACGTCCTAGGAAATTTTTGTGTTCTCTCTCGTCTTTCTTCTTCTTTACAGGAATGATAAGGAAATATATTTACGCCACTTTTTTTTTTTTTTAATAATTGTATTGTATTTTAATTGCATGAAAGATTTATAATTGTTACTCATTATTACATTTATATGATCAACTTCTTTTCATCGTATTTAAATAAGTTAAAAAAATAAATACAAAATTAAGACTAAACATTTGTCCCCCATTTTGGAGCACTAACAGTGTGTTTGGACAAAAATTGTGATTAAACACAAGATTTGCAATTAATTAAAGTTTAAAAGTAAGAATACGATAAAAGAATTAACGTGTTGTAGAATTCTGACAACACGTTACACCAATACTAAATTTTCAAATGCAACCTCTGGTTAGCTTCCTTAAAGACTAATCTACACCTGTCATTAACACCCAGTTTTATTTTTACCTTCATAATTCAACAAAGGGCGGAATGGTAATTGAAAAAAAAGACATAAATGAGTTGATGGAATGTCTCCTGTAGTCCTTGTCAAAAATTGTCTTTAAACACATAATTAATTGTACAAGATCTATTATTCACAAACGAGAATCAGCAGCTGGTACCTTTTCGATGTGTTTCGATTCTTACAAACAAGAGAGATTCGACGCTTTAGAATTCATCGTATTAATTCCACTTTCCACTCACAGTATGCTCTTTAGATCTTTGGGTTATGATTAAATTACCCCCTTTTTTTTTTTTTGCCAAAAGTCGCAACCTTACAGAGAGGTAAATAAGAAACAAGAACATATGTCACCTATTAAGTAGACTTGACATATAGGACTGTTCTACCCAAAATTTTCCTCTACAAATTTTCATCTACTGTGATTTCTAACTTTATTCTATACTTGATTCATTCGCTTTCCGTTTATAGAAAGTGTTCAACCTGTAACTTTCTGCAATTTGCTTATGGTTTACTTACACACAAATTTTTTAATTGGATACTTAGGTGCTGGATCGAACATGAACATTAATTTTAGACGAATCTCAAACCATAATTGGCCATCTGTGTAAACATGAATTAAATAATTTCAATATTTGCAACTGCAAGTTTGATTTGATTATGTAACAATGGGATCAAACTTCTGTTTTCTTCTTTACCCATTAATGGTTTGTTCCACTGTATTTTTAGAGAATAAAATTCCCTTTCCTGGAGCAGACTTCAGATACCTCAAAAGGCGCATAACTGCATTCTTGTGTTGTTCGCCAGGATTACGTTTGTATTGACTGATAATACTTAATGTATATGCAAGATCTAGTCTTGTGTGAGCTAAATACATCAATTTGCCAACAAGTATTTAGTATCTCTCCTTGTCACCTGATACTTGATTACTCCTAATTCATAATTTTAAGCCTTCTTCAACTAGTGTATTAATTTGTTGACATGCTGACATTCTTGTTTCATGTAGTAGATCTAAGGTATATTTCCTTTGGTATAAGAAAATACTTTTACTTAATCATGACACTTCTGTTCCAAGAAAATATTTTAAATTACCTAGATCTTTTGTTTCAAATTCCTTGGCCAAGCATTCTTGTAGAGCATTTCTTTCCTCTGGGTCATTTCCTATCACCACCATGTCATCTACATATAAAATAAGGACAATGATATTTTCATGCCACTTCTTCAGAAATAAAGTGTGATCTGAGTTGCTCGATAATATCCAAAGTTTTTCATGGCCTTTGTAAATCGTCCAAACCAAGCTCTCGAAGATTACTTCAACTTGTACAATGATTTTTTCAGCTTGCAAACCTTCCTATTATGTCGTTTTGATATCATTCATCACGGTGGTGGATCTATATAAACTTTTTCAAACAACTCTCTATATAGAAATGCATTTTTCACATCGAATTGTTGCAATGGCCAGTCTAGGTTCATTGCCAGAGACATAGGACTCACACCATGTTCATCTTGGCTACAAGTGCAAATGTTTTTGTGGAGGGTGTCAACGAGTCGAGTCGAGCCATGAGCCGAAATTTGAAGATCGGGCTCGACTCGAGTAAAAATGATTTGAACTTTTTTTGGCCCAAGCCGATCTGAGCTAAAGCTCGGCCAAAAAATGAGGCTCGACCCGAGCTTTCAGCTCAAGCCTTAGCGAGCTGAGCCGGATCATTTTTTTATTTTTCTTTTCAGAATTCGTGACAAATCTAAAATTGATATAAAACTCAAAATTTTATCGCATATTTATGACCAAAAAAATGTATCCATTTCAATCAATGTTTATTCAAAAAACAGTAAAAAAAAATAAAAATTCAACACATGCAGCTTTGCTACCCACGCACGCAGCTAAATTTTTGGTATGTTTCTATTTTTTTTTTCGAGTTTGTAAATTATTATTATTTTTTAATTTTTTAGGGTCGATTATCACGTGCCTGCTTGTGTGGCTCAGCTGGCTCGAGCCGATGTCCCAAAATGGGGCTCACCCGAGCCTCTGCTCGGTCCCAATGGGCCACGAGCCAGCCCATCTTGAGCTTTTTCCGGGCCGAGCCATGGGCCGCTCATGTTGGCGAGCCATATTGTCATCCTTATGTTTTTGTATAGTTGATCCCATAGGTTTGAGTATACCTTTTTGCCACCAATCTCGCTTTAAAGTGTTCAATTGTGCCACCAGCTTTGTATTTGACAGTAAATCCACCGGCATCTAACATGTTTCTTCCCTAGTGGAAGATCAACATGATCCCATGTTTCATTTTTCTATAGAGAGTTCATCTCCTCGTTCATAGTTGATTTCCCCTTGGTATCAGCTAAGACTTCTTACACACTGTTAAGGAATAGATTTAGCAGATAATTGATTCATGAATGACATATTTGATTTTGACAAATGCTGGTTAGATACATAATGGCTCATAAGATATTTGACTTTATTAGATAGTTTAGGTTCATATGTGGGTTTAGAGATATTTTTGGTGTGACGTTAGGTTAACTGTCTCCTATATGTCTCGAGAACATCTTCAGTAAATTATACGTGGCAAGTCGGATGAGGGTGGAGCCATATTTTCAGGCTAAGCTGGAGATAGACTCACTTCTTCGATTATTGGGTGTTCATCACCATTTTTGATACAATGTTATACCACCTAAATCCAATTCACTCATCTCCTAATTTTGACATATTCGTGTCATCACCATTTTGATCAAATGTTATACCACTTGAATCTGAGTTGGCAACATCTTGGTTATTATTTTCACCATAGTCGAGTTTCCTTGGGGTAGTCGAGAGTTTGAATTTTCCTGTGGTACTCCACCTGAAATTCAGGCTCGAGAAAGTACATAATATCTTCATGGAAAACAACATCCATCGTGACAAATAATCGATGCGTTGGAGGATGGTAACACCAGTGTCCCTTTTGATGTGTAGCATAACCAATAAAAACACATTGCAATGCTTGAGGAGTTAATTTTATGCGTTGATGCGTGTGGAGATGTACAAATACCACACAATCAAATACATGAAGGGGTAAATTTGGAACACATGGGGGCAGTAACTGCTTCGATGAGGGTTTGAAATGGTGTTTTGAAATTAAGGGTACTCAATTGACTAGATAGGCTGCCAAAGTGAGCGTTTCTCCCAAGTAAGATAATGATAAGTGTTAATTAACAAAGCTCGGACGACATCGGGTAAATGTCGATTTTTTTCGTTCTACTACCCCGTTTTGTTGGAGTGTGTTGAACAAGTAGTATGATGAATCATTCCTCGGCCTTCCAAAAAATCCTAAAGTTCAATACTTTGATATACCCCACCACTGTCACTGCAAAGAAGTTGAATCTTTGCTTTATACCGAGTTTCAAACTTTTGGAATAACGAATTCACTTCACTTCTGGATTCCATAATGGACACCCATGACATCCTAGTACAATCATCAATAAACGTTACATACCAACGTGATCCACTCAAAGTAGTAACTTTAGATGGGCCCTAGACATCAGAATGAATAAGCATAAAAGGAAGAGGACTTTTATCCAATTGCAATGAAAATGAAGTATGATGACTCTTTGCAAGTTCACAGACGTCACATTAGAAACTAGACGTATCAATTTTTGCAAATAAATTGGGAAATAATTTTTTTAGATATTCAAAGGAAGCATGTCCTAAGTGACGATGCCATAACCATATTTCAGCTATCTGTTTGTCACCCTCAACTCTTCCTACCGTCAAAGCTTGTCGAAGGCTTTTAGTGCTTCGTGATTCCAAGTCCAAGTAATATAGCTTCCCCAGCCTAATACCAAAACCAATCGTCTTCATGGTGTTGATGTCCTTAAAACATACAGGAGTCCGGCCAAAAAATTACAATACAAGATAAGGTAGTTGTTATTTGAGAAACAGACAAAATGTTATAATCTAAAGATTGAACAACTAAAACAGAATCCAAATTTAAGGTATCAAATAAAGTTACATATCATTCCCCAATGACAGGGGTTGAAGTTCCATTTGCAGTAGAAATAAATTTTTAGTTGGAGGTATTAAGTGGTGATACCTGTCTAGAATCAAACGTCATGTGATCTGTGGAACCAAAACCAAATATCTGTGTACTATGCAGAACATGTGTAGAAATATTAGAGCCTTACCATCATTGTTTGAAGATGTTACTAATGACCGGGCTTGTTTAGTAATTGCATCTTCAGTCTTTTTTGTAACAATTACGGTAGTGGATGCACCTTTTTTATTCTTTTTAGGGCAATTATGTTCCTTTACCGGTCTGGATAACCCATTGTTGCGGAATATTGCTCCAATGGTTGTTAAATCGGTGTTTTTCAGACTCAGTTTCATGTTACATTTCTCTACTAAATAATCAATCCAAATGACTCAAACCCACAACCAATATATTCACCTCGATTACTCTTTAATTTCATCTACAAAGGACAAGATAATAGTGATAATTTGTAAGCCACAAAGGCACGAGAAAAAGAATGGAAGAAACATGAGATAAAGGCCAAAACATAAAGAAAGCCACCGATTTTTTTCCTTCTAACAAGCTGCCTAGGTTAGGCTTTAGTTGGACCAATAAAAGAGGTTAAATGGACCAAGATTCAAAAACATCCAAGAGGTAATATATGAACGATGAGCAACATGAATTATTTAAGTTTCACATTGTTTTCGAGTTGAGCCTTTGAATTTGATTGTTGGTAATAATTTAATCCAACATTTACATCATCGCCCAAGATTCATTGGGTATCAAAACCCAACACCCACTAACTTGAAACATTTGTACTTCGTATGACCAATTTGCCAGAAGTGGGCATACTTCAGATTTGACTTTCCATGTTAGTTTCAGCCTTCTAATTGTTGAATCGGTTCTTGGTGACAACGTGGAAGCTTCGGAATTTACAGATTCACGGTTAAGGGTGGTTCGACGCACGACCTCTCATCGAACAATAGAGTAACATTCTTATATATTGGGACTAGAATCTCTATGCAAAATTTCTCAACGTTCTGTTCAAAATCGCCGTCAAATCCAGCAAGAAAAATGTGTACCCTAAGCCGATCAGTGGACTTTCTGTATGCTTGAACATCTTCAAGGTGCTTCATGGTGACTTTATCATGGTGATCGAGCTCTTGTAATATTTCGATCAATTCTCCATAATATATTGAGAACGGTCTTCCATTTTGTTTTACAACAAAGGCTCTTTGATTAAAAAAAAAACCTTGATAGTTCATCACTATCTTCAGAGAATGCCACGAGCAGTAGACAAGCGTAAGTAACGCTTCATAATGTCTGGAGACATGGACACTAATAAACATCTCTTGACCTTTTGATTTTCAGCGTACCATTTCTCATATCCAACATCCAATTCTGTAGGTCTTCCCAGGGATGTAGGATAATTTCTCTTGTTTGGCAATGTTCATCTCCATAATCTGAGACCATACATCATAGTTTGATTATGTATGAATGATCCCAGCATTGAACCCATTTTCTGACCAAACAATTACAAGAACAAAATTTGTTCCTAATATGCACTATTCTCACTCTTGGTTGCTGAACGGAAGAGGCAGGGTTTCACGGGGTGCCTATCTTCTTGACACAGAAAGGGATACAGTGCGGCAGTAGTATACTCCGCTAGACTACCTTCCGCCTACTCTCAGTCGTTTCTCAGCGTACCATTTCTCATATCCAACGTCCAATTCTGTAGGTCTTCCCAGGGATGTAGGATAATTTCTCTTGTTTGGCAATGTTCATCTCCATAATCTGAGACCATACATCATAGTTTGATTATGTATGAATGATCCCTGCATTGAACCCATTTTCTGACCAAACAATTACAAGAACAAAATTTGTTCCTAACATGCACTATTCTCACTCTTGGTTGCTGAACGGAAGAGGCAGGGTTTCACGGGGTGCCAATCTTCTTGACACAGAAAGGGATACAGTGCGGCAGTAGTATACTCCACTAGACTACCTTCCGCCTACTCTCAGTCGTTTCGGGACGAAAGTAAAATTTGATCACAATTTGTAGAAAACGT
>CAIGRP010113774.1:0-11974 GCA_903798385.1 Fraxinus cuspidata | reverse complement strand
TGTTTTTGTTTTTATTGACTTTTCTTCATAATTTTTTTTTTTCAGTTTGACGGTTGGAGTTTTGATTTATAAAAAAATAATTTATTTTCGTGGTTATTAATCGAATCAAACCGAGATATGAATCGAGCCAAACCGAACCGACTTACGTGATTATGGTATGACCAAAAAATTGGTGGTGCGGTTATGATTTTGGTCGAACCAACCCCGAACCGAACTGTTGCCATACCTAATTTTAACTCTAGAAAAGATAAGACATCTTCTATACTTGAATATCTTAATTTAGATTTGTAGGGCCTTGCCTCCACACCACTACCTAGGGAGGAAATATTTTCTTTCCATAATTGATGATTTTTTAAGAAAGGTACGATTTTTTTGGTTAAACGTAAGTCTGAAACTTTTGAAAAATTTAAGAGTTGGAAATACTAATTGAAAATCAAATTGCTAGAAAGATTAAGGTGCTAAGAACTTACAATGGTTTAGAATTTACAAGTTTGAGTTTGATTAGTTCTAGAATAAAAAAAATGAAATTTTAAGACATAAAACTGTTCTTTACACATCCCAATAGAATTGGGTTGCAGGGAGAATGAATTAGACCTTGTCAGACAAGGTTAGATGTATAATGGTGAAATTAGGATTTCCAAAGGTCGTGTGGGGAAAAATGTGGTTACTGCAGCTTATATAGTTAATAAACTCTTTCTAGTGCATTGAGGTAAAATTCATGAGGAGATTTGGTTGGGGAAACTTTCAAATTATTCTCGTTTGAAGGTTTTTGGTTGTGTTGTTTATTCTCATCACAATATAGGAAAACTGGAGCCTAAGGCACATAGATGTGTTTTCTTGGGCTATCTTGATAGTATCAAAGGTTATAGGATATGTGCCAGAGACCATGGAGTTTATAAGATAAGTAGAGATCTTACATTTAATGAAGAAGAAATGACATGTTCGTTTTAGCATAAGGTAACTGAATCTGAACCCTTGAATGAGACAAGGTTTCAGGTAAAGATGGGATCTTTGTCTGATCTTATTATTAGTTGAATCATGAAGCTGTACATTCTCCTATTCAAGATGAAGTTGGAGAATTTGATGTACAAGGACAAAATGAGAGTGAGAGTAGTCAATCTAGTCAACACGCTGATTTAATTTATTATTAATTGTCTAGGGATAATTTCAGGAGAAGCATAAGAGGACCCATTAGAACTTGTCACTTTCACTATTTTATATTATCAAGATCTTGCCTATAAAGAACCTAAGACCTCTAGGGAAGCTGTTAGTTGTAACAAATCTAGCAAGCGGGAATCAGTTATAAGTGAGGAGATGGATTCCTGATTAAGAATAAAACTTGAGTTCTATTTTCTAAACCTCAAGGTAAATCTGTACTTGACTATAAATGGATTGTGAAGTTAAGGAAGGGAGTACTGATAAGGAACCTTTAAAGTTCAAGGCTAGATTAGTTGTTAAGGGATTCACAAAAAAAAAGGGTGTGGACTAAGGTGAAATTTTTTCACCTATAGTGAAATACTACTATCAGAGTTTTACTTGTATTAGTTGCACATAATAATTGGAAAAATGAACAAATGAATGTAAAAACGACAATTTTACATAGTGATTTAGATGAAACAATATATGTCATAGCCGAATGTTTTACAAATGAATCTAAATCTAATTTTGTATGCTTACTTAGAAATTCCCTTTATGGTTTAAAATAGTCTCCAAGGCAATATTATAAAAAGTTTGATAACTTTGTTATAACTTTTGGGTTTACAAGAAGTGCCTATGATCACTATCTTTATTTTAAATACATAACTGTTTAATTATTATTGAATGTAAATGCCATGCTTTTAATTGGTCCGGCCTACGACAAATAGATGTAATAAAATGAATTTTTGGTATTTAATTTGAAATGAAAAATCTAGGACGTGCTAGAAGGATACTTGGTTTGGATATTGCTAGAAAAAGATCTCAAAAACAATCTTCATACGTTGAAAAAGTTTTATCAAAATTTTCTATGCATGAGTCAAAATCTGTATCATTGCCTTTAATTAGTCATTTTAAGTTGATTAAAGAACAATGCTCAATTGATAATTTTGATATTAGATATATAGGGAAGGTACCCTATACTAGTGTTGTGGGTTCAATAATGTATATCATGGTTTGTACAAGATATAATGTTGTCCATGCTAATAAAATTTTAAGTAGCTTTATGGCTAATTCTGGACCAGGACACTAGGATGTACATAAAAGTGATGCAGGACGGAAACGTAAATAATAATAAAAGTATTTTGTTCGTAATTGCTCGAACGGACGTGATGACTATTTGGAATCTACAAAATAAATATTGGAATCCACCAATAAATGAGAAAACTAAAATATCTTATTAATCAAGAATCGAATGAATTGTGTTTATAAGATTTTATAGACTTAAAGAAATTCCTAATCAATAAAATTCTAATTCTATAAACAAATCCAAATAAACTAAAAGTTATTAAACAAACTTGAATAAAACTAAAATACTGTAAAAATGATGAAAATACCTTTAACCTGACTCCAAACAGAAAAATGCTAAAATAGAGCTCTAAATGATGGAATTTGACCCCAAAAGTTTGACCACGTAATAAAAATATGTGCAGAATCGAATACTTCTTCCAGATTATACTCACAGAAGAAAATCTGGCATTCAAGTTGAAAGTTATGTATATTTTCATAGATCCTCTTCATTTTTTCTCTTTTTCAATTATTTATGATTTTCTCTTCTAACTGTCTCACATTATTCCCTTCCACTTTAAAACAACTCAACCCTAAGTTATCATCTAGATACAAAGGCTCATGGGAGGAAAACTCACTGTTTGAATTTGTAATGATCAAAAAATCTTTTCCATCGACTTTAAAAGCTTTATGTGCCCCTCATGTTGGTACAATTGTAATCTTTTTATATTTTCACTTGTAGGTATTCTCTATACCCTTGTTTATGACATCCACATTAATCTGCCACGATCTATACAACGGAATATGACACCCATCAAATTGAATAAGATCACAAATAACTTCTGTTTGTGACAAGTCCTAATTAACAAAGGTACCTTACAAATTTGAGTAACCTAATTAGATGAACCCTTCTTTATCCACCTAATCTGATGAAAATTTGGATATGGTTCGTTTGGCAACTTCAGATGATGTATCAGCTTCTTTGTAATCAGATTCTTACAACTACAACCGTCTAGGATCTGACTGCAAACAACATCATTGGCTTGAAAGATCTTTTCAAGCTGAATTAAATCTTCCCGCTTGGGTGAGCATAAGATTTTGGGAAAATTGCAACAGAGATCCCAAACCTTTCCATTTGTTGTAGACTATACGTTAATATTTTATTTTGCGACCGCATTCCCAAACCTTTCACTTTGCAGCCTAAATCCATTGGACAGAATTTGTCCATTAATCATTAGTCAACCCTAAAATTAGAAGTTTGAGTAAAATTAACAAAATAAGTGAGGGGTAAAATGGTATATTTACATTTTCTATATAAAACTTTAAAATAATTAAATAAAAAAGACAGTTCATCTTCTCCATAACCACACATCCCTATCCCCACCGTTTTTCCAAAAGCAAAAACATAAATTTGTCGGCCCCGCACCGTCCACCATCACTACAAACTAATCCTTATTCTTTTTGGTAGATTTTTGAATTTGGGATTTTTGTTGTGTTTTTCATGAAACTAAAATTACGGTTTTGAACTTTTATCAAGATTTTCAATTGGGTTTCTATTATTATTTTTTAATTAATTGAATTTCTTTTTCTACTTTCCAAAATTAGTAATTTATCCCAAAGTCTCCATTTTTCGATTTTAATACTTCTGGTAACACTCTAGTAAAATTCCCGCCTCCATCTTCAAGGCTTGTTTCTTTTCCATTTGCCATTGATAATTCTCAGCCTCCAGCAGTGACGAATTCAATATTTTTTCCTCAACACTAAAATCACCAACATCAAATGATCTCAGTTGCGAAAGAGCAACAAAATTTTGGATTCCCACCATATTTTGCAGATGAAGTAGCAGCAACAACAATTGTTGTGGGATTGGGGTGATACATTGAATTTAAGTCTTAGTGGAATGATGATGATGATGAAAAGGTTGGGACAGGATGGCAGGGGTTGCTAAGGCTCCAATTGCACCTCTCAATTACACTCACGTTGAGAGAAAAACGTCTGCAAATTTTTAATTTTTTTGGGATTTGAGTGAGATTTTTGCGTTGTAGTTTGAGATTTGGATCGATGGTGGTGGCGGTTTTGCGATGGGTAGTGCGATGCCAGGTGGTTTGGTGGCGGTGGTCAGAGGGATAGGGGTGGGGATGGGGATGGGATAGGATGGGTTGTGGGGTTGTGGAAAAGATGAACAGACCTTTTTTTTATTTTTTATTTAATTATTTTAGAGTTTTATATAGAAAATGTAAATATATCATTTTACCCATCACTTATTTTGTTAATTTTAGTCAAACTTAAATTAGGGCTGACTAACGGAGTAATGGACGTATTCTGTCTAATGGATTCCAGCTGCAGTCAAAGTGAAAAGTTTGGGACTACGATCGCAAAAAGAAAAGGTTAAAGTATAGTCTGCAACAAATGGAAGGTTTGGGACCTCTGCTGTAATGTTTCCTAAGATTCTCTTCACAATATAGACAAAATCTCATTGTTCTTCTCCACAAACTTCATCGATATATTCTTCATCTTTCTCTTCCTTATCTCTTACATCCGATTTTATTTCTTCTACTACAAATCTCCCATTATTTTCTCTCCAAACTATAGGCTCCGCGATCCATTCATGGTAGATTTCCTTATTGTTAGGATGATGATTATACCTATTGTTACTAACAACCCGTAACAACAATTGAAAGATCTCTCCAATTTTAGAGTAAGATCGTCAAGCCGTTGATTTGTTTTGTCTAAATCTGCTTTAGTAATGGGTACGTCATCCATGATTATGAATCAAAGATATAGAGACACGAAAGTCGACTCTAATAGCACCTGATGTATGATGAAAATGTGAATAATAAAAGTGTCTTGTTCTTAACACATGAATTTCGCTCGAACGGACGTGTTTACTATTTAAAATCTACTAATAAATGAGAAAACTAAAATATCTTATTAATCAAGAGTCAAATGAATTATTTTTATAACATTAACGCGTATTTATAGACTCAAAACAATTCCTAAACAAAGTAAAATTCTAATTCTATAAACAAATTCAAATAAACTAAAGAAACTATTAAACAAACCTTAATAAACTAAAATACTGTAAAAATGACGAAAATACCTTTAAACTGACTCAAAACAGAAAAATGCTAAAATAGGCTGTAAACGATGGAATTTGACCCCAAAAGTTTGACACTGTCTAAAAAAATATGTGTAGAATCGAAAAATGTTTTCCGATTGTACTCATGGACGAAAATTCGACATTCGTACTAAAAGTTATGCATATTTTCGTAGATCCTCCTGATTTTTTCTCCTTTCCAATTATTTATATTTTTTTCTTACTGTCCTGCATTAAAGGAACCTCGCAATAACGATTAGTGTTTAAAACTTGCAATAAGGGAATAATACTTTAAAGTTTTGTTAATGCTAACTTTGCTGGTGATAAAGATAATATGAAATCTACAACTACTTATATGTTTACTTAATATGGTACTTGTATAATTTGGAAATCCCAGTTATAGCCTACAGTTGCTCTGTCCACTACAGAAGCTTAATATGTGGCAACAATTGAGGCTGTAAAGGAAGCTTAATGCTTAAAAGGTTAATGAATGATAATTATGATTTCGAAACATGTTATTGTCTATTCTAATAGTCAAAGTGATGTACATTTGTGTAAGAATCTTGTTTTTCATGAAAGAACGGAATATATAAACGATAAGCTACATTTTATTAGAGATATTATCTCTAGAGATTACGTATTTCTTGAGAAAAAATCATACATAATTTAATACTTCAGACGTGGGAACCAAGGTATTGTCTCTATCTAAGTTTACGACTTGTTTAATTTTATTGAACGTCGATACCGATTAAATGTTGGGATTGCAAGTACTGCTTGATGTTTGTGGATGACTGCTTTATGGTACAAGTCCATTGGAATCGTAGTGGAGATCTGATGGGCTGTGATGCTAACTTTCTCCTTTTGGAGCTATGATGATAATGGGCTATGGCTCAACTCCATATTCTTACAATTGCACAATAACTTGGACGACCCAAACTCAAATCCACTGCATGAAAGTCGCATTTTGAAGTTATGCACCTTTGGGATTGCAACTCAACACTTTACCTTTGATTATCTGAGAAGCCCTTGGGCCGTTAGATCAAGATTAGATCTATGGTTGGTATAATGGTATAGGTATATCCCTTGGTTGTCCTATTAGGTCATAATTTGAGTTCTGCTACTTGGGTTGGTTTTCCAAACTCTATTTCTCTTCTCTCTTCCAAATCCTCTAGTTGGAAGTCGATTTCTTCTATTTTCTTTGTGACATCTAAATGCATAATGTAGTTGAATAGAGAAAAATAGTGTGATTCCTTCTGGCTTCCTTTATTCAATAATGGAATGCTTTAGGATTCGTGTTGGGGTTTTTTTGGCCAAGCAAACGGGTACAGTTTTGAGTTTGAGCCCTTTTGATATTCACTTTACTTTTGATGCCTTTGGAAGTGTATTTGTGAAAAATGAAGGAAACCTATTTTCTTATAACATTATGTTGTTACTTTTTTAATATACTGTAAATCTTGGTTTGATAGTTCTTATAACACAACATATTTGACAATTGAAGCCACAATTTGTTTCCATTATTCAATATTTGTTTCAGTAAAAAAGCCACCAAAGATCACAAACTTGTTTCTAAAGGGAGGAGAGGTGGGGATGTTTCAAATTTTATTTTTCCTTTTCTTTATCGTCTTGTTCTTTTTTTCTTTTATTTTCTTTACTTATTGTTGAATCTAATGAAGGGTACAATGATCATTTTACTTAAAATTTGATCTTTTGACAATCAAACTGAGGATTCCCTTCACAAAAAGACATATATGCTTTAATTGTTTGAGACTCAAAGTACTAGAAATCAAAGGCCCCATCACAAGGTTCAAAAGTTTGGGATCCCAATACAATTTACCCTAAAATATATTCTAGCCACATATATAGTAATTCAAGTGTATTTAACAAAAAAAAAAAAAAATCAAATTGTCAATAGTTTATAATTAGTGTACATAATACGCTCTATGGTGCATAATTAGGTAATTCTACCATAAAGTATGAATTATTTTAATGTATTATAAAATGAACAAAGCACGTTTAGAAAACTAGTAAATTTAATTTGATAACATTTGGCACATAAAAATCTATTTGATGGAGAGGCCATGAGAGGTTTTACATGTATGTACAATAATATAAGAGTACAATAATATGGTTTTGAACTTTAAAATATTACTGTACAAAGGGTACTTTTGATTACTAGATTGGACAGTAATAAACAGAACCATATAAATATTTTGTGTGCATTTGATAAGCTTAATTATTGTTATTTTAGATTAATTGCGACTTTTTTTTTGTATATATTTCGTTTATAAGGTAAAATTCGATAAAAAAAAAAACGATGGTATTGGACAAAATGAGCGAAAGATTAATCAAAAGGGATAAAGTTCAGGGACTAAATCACAAAGTTCAAATAGTTGATTCAGACTTAATGTTGATGATTGGGAAAGGTTAGAGTCAAATAGATGAAATTGGAAGATGGAGGATCAAGAAGATATTAAAAATGGACCATGAGAAATGAAGAATAAATTTTAGGGACTAAAATACAACAAAAGGAAAACGTTTACAACTGTGCGTGCGTGCAGGCTTTCCTCCTCGCACGTGGCACTTTGTTTGTCATTTAATGAAAGAAACAACAGCTTACGATGTGCGTAGTGGAACGTATGGCGTGCGTGCGGGCAAATTCTAGGCCTGAATGGCCCATGGTCATTTTTCTACCTAAACTCTTTCTGAAATCAAAGTCAACCAACTATTTAACCTACGAGGGACAACCAAAATGACCTAACACATAAGATACCATATTTTTCAACCACAAGAACGAGCCTAGCACGCAATTCAAATGAAATTAACACAAGAGATTGAGTGTTTAAAGTTCGGGTTGAAGAGTAATGAAGAAAAAATTGATTTTTTACTTTCCAATCATTGTTTTCAATTTCGGGTGATGTTATTCCAAATCATTTTGTGTAATTTACATAACAACATGATAGACTAAATATTTTCATGTATTGGATGAAGATGAAACATTTTATATTTCATTTTTTATTCAAGACGAGTAGTTAGTTAAAGTTAGGTGTTTCTTGATTAATCTTGCATGCTTGATTTTATTATTTGATTGTGTGATCACCAATTAAATATATAGTTGCTTATTGTAGTGTTGGGAGGCTCACAATAGATCTAAAACACTGCTTCATTAACATACTTGCAATAGATATTAGTAATAAAATATATCACATGTACAATGATTGAGATAATCGTAAAATTGAATGCGTTATATTCATTCAAATTCAAGTTATGAATAAATTCGGGTTGTGACTAGAATATATTTAATCTGTCTTTACAAAGAGAATTAATTACAATAGATTTATCGATTGTCAATAATGCACGAATGAAACAAATTACGTAATTGAGAATTGATACACACACACACAAACCAAATTTTAAAAGATTTCGTAGATTAATTTAGAATAATTATAAAGTCGCATTTATTTTGTTTTCACACTTTTATTCTATTTTGAAGCTTGTAAACTTTGATTGAATTTTATTTCCTTAGGACGATACACGTTATATATCACGTATTACTTATCAACGATCTCTTACGCTTGCGAGTTTCGCTCGAACAACATTTTTTTTATCTCGTACAATTATATACTCGGTATAATAAACCAAAAATGCCCGTCATAACCATTACAACAATAAATATAAAACCATATAAAATTACTAGCTAGTGCTTCTAGGTGAATGTGACAATGTTCTCATAGGATAAATGGCAAGTTCATAAGAGATGAAATGCCTAAGATTTAAGAGTGAAAAGATTGAGGAATTTGTGAAGGGAGTACAGAAAAATTACAAAATAACTAACTGCTGCCAAAAAGCCAGCAATAAGAGCTCCTGTAACGTGGTCACAGAACTTTGGAACTTGCCCACAAATTGGCAGCCAACCTGCATGACTGTTCCCTTTCTTCCCCACCTGTCCTATAGCCAAACATGCTGATATGCTTGAATCCAACAACAATGCCATTATCTGTAAATTTGTTTTAAAAAAAAAAAAAACTCATTATTCGCCTATATTTTCCATCTTTAATCCAAAAAAAACCGTGAACAAATGTCGAACTTTGGAGTTCTTGAAATAAGCATTTCATCGCTTTTAGTCTAAATCCAACCTAAACAAGTAGAGGATCCGATGAAAAATGATTGGGCACCCTATTAAGGGGTTCCCTCGTTGGCATGCCTGAGGTCCGATCATGCATAGAGACATTTAAGTGTCAAGACTTTGATGAAGAAATGAATGTGTGGTATGCACAAAAAGGGCTTGTTGGAGTTAATACAGTAACAGAAGGTTGTCCTCTCTATGAAAGTTTAAGGCTTTAGACGAGGTGGTTTAATAATTCGCAGAACACTGGTGATGTTTCTTACCAAATCAAAAACCAAGATCAAGTGCCCAAAAGAACTCTTGGAAGGGAAAAAGAGCATTATAAGGGTGTAACCACTTGCTATTGCATTTATTAACGCGAAATACCTGTGAAAAAAGAAGAAGCAGAAATATCATAAGCAATTTCTATAACAATGATACATAATCAAGAACATTATGGAGTAGTCTTACTTGAAAGTTGGTGAATTTGTATACTTGGCTTCAAATTTCATGTTCAAGACTTGTGCAGTGTCCTTGCTTGTCACCATGATCACAGTTGCAGTAACCGCGGCGCCTAAGGCCAGGAGCCTGAGCAAAAAAATGGGAATTCTCTTGGCCAAACTCATGATCAAATGTGTATATTTTTCAATATGAATTAACACTGTATGGAGAGATTATATAAATGAAAAACAACAAGTACAATGGAGTTTGATTTAATCTGTGGAAAGAGGAGTAGAATGGAGAGATGAAAGAAAATGTGTTAGGAAAGACAGATAAGTGGGAGGTGAACTTGTCTTCTTGTAGACCTTTTCGGGTGACATATTCTTGGTCACCTAATGATAGTTGCGCATACCATTGGAGCCATGTGTACCCCCATATACAAATTCTCTTACCTGTCAAGTATTACGTCTAATCTTGTACTAGTAAATTAGAGAAAATGAGTTTATTTAGCCCGTGTTTGACAACAATTATTTGGAAAAAATAATGTTTTGAATAATGATTTTTAAGAGAATGCATTATTAAAAAGTAAGAATTTTTTTTTAGTTTACGTACAAAATATTTTATTACGTGAATACATAATTGAAAATGAGTATGTAGAATAAGAACTTTGAAAATAATTATTGTAGCTAATTACCCCGTATAGTTTTGAACACATAAAAGTGCACTCAATTGCTTACCTAATACGTGTTAATTATTTGATAACATAAGTGATTCTTAAATTTTTAATCTTGCGTCTCTCTAAAATTGACTTTGAGTTAGAAAGATATAATCTCTATTTGGTGGGGATTAAAATCAATTTTTAATATATTTTAATAAAAGTTGATGAATTGTGAGATTGAAAAGTTGTAGATCACATAAAATATGTAATTAAAATTAATTATTGATTTTTACCTTAAATTAAAATATAGATTTTAATTCATACCAAATAAGAATGTAAGATTATATTTATTATTTTTTATATTTTTAATCTTTAAATTAATGCATTATGGGCGAATCCACCCAATAATTGAGACCATTGACTTCATTATCAATATTGGCGACCGCTAATTGTAGGTGTGATTACAGGTAAAGATGTTCCGAGGACGACTTGGCTGGGAAGCGTGTATTCTGTTCAACTACCAACGGGCTGTGTGTACGGCTCTTACCAATGGTAATTACGTTGGCAGCAAATTGTAATAATTTAGTTAAATTTTAATGATTAATAATTATGTGGGCCTACAACTTTTGGGAGGATAAGAGGATAATTAATTTTGGGTATTTCAGATCATATTTGTCTCCAATTCTTTCAAAAAAAAATATTTATATACTCATTTTCAATTATATATTCACAAAATAAAATATTTTACAAGTAAATTCAAAATCCTATTTTATTTCTTAATAACACATTCTTAAAAAAATCACAATTTAAAACAATGTTTTTTTCAAAAAATTGACCACCAAACAAGGATTTAGCGGTCAGTCAAGATTTACAACTTTACAATTGATGACCACATTAAACACAAAATAAATTTGTTTGTCACTCTATTCTACAAAGATAGATTACTTTCATTTTTACACAGATACGATGTATATAGTTAAAAATATAAATTTTACTTATAATTTTTCTAAAGGATAATTAGCACAAAACGCCCCCATTGTTTATACTCATTGCGCAAATCAATTCCTATTATTTCGAATGTGACATTTACATCATCATTCCAACATTTTCTCGTGGAGTTGGTCATTTTCCGTCCCATTTCACCAATTCCTTCCATCATATATAGATAATTGGTGCAAAACGTCCCTATGATTTGCATTCATTGCGCAAAAAGTCATTATCATTTATTTTCTTTATTAAAACATTGTAAAATAAGTAATTTACCATTCTATATAAATAAACAAATAGAAAATAATGAAATAACATAAAAAATATATAATTGCTATCAAAATCCTAAAATTATCAAACAGTGAAAGTAGGATCTACTTAAAATAATTTTGTTTCGTGTGGAGAGTCTGGCCTCGTTAGCAATTTTTAGAAGGGTCAGACGATTGTGTAAGGAACAACAATATCTCAAGACAAAGTCCCAACGAGG